>SNQJ01S0110258.1:78076-89063 GCA_010110895.2 Picea sitchensis
TAAAGAAGTTTGGAATGGAATATTGCAAACCCATGAGTACTCCTATGCAAACCAGTTGTAAGTTAAGCAAGGATGATGACTCTAAGGATGCATATCAGATACTCTATAGATTGATGATTGACAACTTACTCTATGTAACATTGTCTAGACCAAATGTGATGTGGGAAGTTGGACAGGTTGCAAGGTTTCAAGCAACACCAAAGGAAACAAATGTTATGGCAGTAAAGAGGATATTCAAATATCTCAAAGGAACAAAAGATTTTGTATTATGGTATCTGAAAGGGAATGACTTATCTTTGGTAGCCTACACAAATGCAGATTGGGAAGGAAGCATTGATGATTGAATAACTACTAGTGAAGAAGCCTTCTGCTTGGGTGGTTTTCTGGTATCATGGTTGAACAAGGAATAGTCATCAATATCTTTTTCCATAATAGAAGCATAGTATATTGTAGTGGCAGCGTGTTGCACTCAAGTTCTTTGGATGAAGAAAACCTTGAAGGATATATAAGTGAAGTATGATGAGCCCATTTCAATACTATGTGATAACACGAGTGCTATCAGTATCTCTAAGAATCGAGTGATGCATTCCAATATGAAGCATATTCCGATCAAGTTTCACTTTCTATGGGAATAGGTTATAGAGAAGAACATCAAGCTAGATTACATTGGGACAAAAGAGAATATTGCAGATATATTCACCAAACCCCTTCCAAGGGATACCTTTGAGTATCTTCGATAGAAACTTGGAGTAGTTTCTTCCCCTCAGTGATCCAAACAACATCATACATAGTAAGATAGGGGGAGAGATAGAAAAGCGTCGAAGAATACAAATAAAGAATCTTTTGAATGATTTTCATATACATGAGAGATTTACACAAGGAAGCACCATGAAGAAGCGCAAGCTTACAGGGGGAGCAACCCCATAGGATAATCACCCTTTTCCATTGATGTTAAAGGGGGAGAGAGAAAGAACAAAGGCATGGAAACAAATAGAAAGAACAAATGCATGGAGACAGGGGGAGAAATAGCCACAGGGGGGAAATGGTCACAGGGGGAGTGATGGTCACAAATGGAGCATGAGTGTTACCATGCCATCAATGTTTCCATCAGTTCCAAAGGGGGAGATTGTTGAAAGATTGGTTGTCATTGATGTCAACCCTTGAAGAAGCCTGGTAGCTACGAAGGTATGGTTATGGAACCTGTAGTTGATCAAGGAAAAAGGTCAACAAGGATGGTATAAATGAAGGTAAATCATTCATGGTTGGATAGTTCTCGTCATGTTGTTTTATGTGATAGGTGGTACACCACATGGTTTCTCACAGTTGAGGAGTTATGGCCTTATGAAGTTAGAAGCCCCAAAGAATGTCAAGAAGCCCCTAGTTGGTTACAAGTCCTTAATGAAAGGGTAAAGTGGTTTATAAGAAAGTATAGAAACCCTTAATATTAAGGATAGAGGTTACTTTCAAAAAGTATAAATACACCTCAAGGAGTCTCTCATAAGCACATTCACTTACTTATTATATTAAATATCTTCTAGTGAACTAGTGATCTATTTGGCAAGTTAGCGACAGTGAAACCTGAGGTAGAAACAAGTGAGGAGTGCGGGAATTTCGGGGTTGCAATGAAGAGGGAAAATATCCAAGGAAACCCTAGTTTAGTTGACCCCCATGGGTTAGACTACTAGTGTCCTGTAAGTCATCCCTGCAGGTTGCACAGTTCTTGTCACCCGAGGCCCCACGTGACATCATGTCTTAGTCCCACGAGGACAAGACAAATTTGGGGGTAATGCATGTACCATGTCCTTGAGGTCAAAGGAGAGCTTACAGGCCAACACTACTGTGTATCAGGTCAACTATAGAGATATAGGTATGCTTATATGCTTGTTGTGAATATTATACTTGGTTATGGTATGATACATGCTTAAGGTATGTTTGGTTTGGCACATGATTGAGGTACATATTGGCTACATGGTTGATTGAGGTATATTCTTGTATATGGTTATCACATGACTGTTGAGATTCATCTTTAAGATGTGTATGTATGGTTGATGTATACACTTGATGTATGGTGGCATATGCATGAGGCACATGCTTTGGTTCTTTGAGGCATTTCATTGATGATATGGTACAGGTCTATACATGATTGATTTTATGGTATATTCTATTGGTTTTATATGTGATTGATGTTCTAGTACATGGTACATGATTAATTAGTCATCATTGATGTTATGGTATCTACATTTGGCATATCTTATGGTACATGATTGATGCATGTTATACTACATTTGTTGGTGCATAATTGATGCATGGTATGGTACAAATTTTGGTATAGCAGGTTGATTTTACAGTGACAGTGACATGTCAGATACAATGAGAGGTTGACAGGTTACAGGTTGATGTGACAGAGGTAGTGACAATGATAGTGACAGTGACAGTGACAGTGGTAGTGATAGTTCGGTCTACACTTATATTTCAGGGTGGCAAGACGGGGAAAGGAAAGAGGGTTGTAGCCTCCTTTCGTTTGGTGTCGAAGAACACAGGGAGTTGGATCTTCCTTTAGGTTGGAGCCTGAGAATCAGGGGCTTGTAGCCTTATTCTGGTTGGAGCCAGAGAATTCAGGGAGTTGTAGCTTCCTATAGGCTGAAGCCTGTAAATAGGGGGTCGTAGCCTCCTTCCAGTTGTAGTTGGAGAATTGGGAAATTGGTGCTTCCAATAAATGTAATATTTGATATATAAGAAACAATTTCATGGTTTTCTCCCATTTGGTTTTCCATGTAAATTATGGTGTATTGTATATTTGATGTGATGTTGATGTGATGTTGATCATGTTTATATGCTCATGAGATACTAATGATACATTGATGATATACTGCTGATAAAATTGACATTTAATTTTGTAGTTAAAAGTGGTAAACGTACTCATACTAATTCAACCCCCGTCAGTATTCCAACAATTGCTAAGATAAAGATTGCAAGATGGAGATTGTTGAAAGTATTTTGGATTTTTGACGATTAGTTTGGATACCCTATATTAGAATTCATTTTTAGCCTACACACCTAGCTCAAATTGGAGCACACATTATATAGTTGGAAATCGTATTCTGAGACCTTTCTAATGGTGTATGGCATTCCCTCGAACTCCTTATGAATGAGGAGATATGAATATTTTCCTCCGACAACCCAACCAAAAAATTGAGGTCGGCTCAACGAATCTTTATAGGTTGGTCTTGAAAGAGGGGACATAATTCCTATAAGTACAAGATAGATTTTCACAGTTGTAGAGTAACCAAGCAAGATATCAAGTCTGAGTTGTGCATAAGTGATCCAAGGTGCACTAAAGGTGATGGGTTTTCTTGAGATATTTATTGTTCTCAAGGTGCATTATGAAGGACTAAAGGTATGTGATGTTGTCGTGTGCATTGTTTTGAGGTTGTGATGTTGTTGTCAGTGGATTTTGTATTCAATGAATGTTTTGTTGATGGATGTTATCGTCAATAAATGTTTCCCAGTGGACGTTGTCGCCAGTGATTACATTTTGGGAATGATTCTATGAGACTTGCTAGGGCTTGAAGGATTGTCTATGGAATGAAGCATCCAAGTGAAGTCAGAAGTACTCTGTGTATGAAGAACTTGGATTGGTGTTTACACATGTCTTATTGAATTGTTGCTTAGTTGAGGAGATTGGTGTCTCCAGTAGTTTGGTTCCTACATCTTGTTGAGTTGATGCTTAGTTGAGGAGATTGATGTCTCTAGTAGGTTTGTGTTTACATCTTGCTTAGTTGGTACTCAGTTGAGGGTATTGGTGTGTCCAGTAGGTTGGTGCCTACAATCTTTGTAACGGTAGGTTGGTGCCTTGTTGACGTGGGAAAATTCTCCCTTTGTCAACAAAAAGGGTTACCCTCGATAATAATTCCTAATTAGACCTCTCACCATTTGAAATAGGGAAACCATCTAGATTCTAGCTCGATAGTCATTTCTAGTTTTGGTTTCACTGGTTGCGTCTTGGTCCACCCATGAAGGTTTCCTAAGCTAATGAATGAAATTCAACTAATCTAATATGCATGCGCTCAGACAAAACTAAGGTAACTAGAAAGTAAACAGAGAACCAACCATACTCGTACCAAGGGCCCGAGAAATAGTTCACATGAGGAAAAGAAAAGAACATGAATAAAAAACTATAAACAAATAATAGTCTATCATTTATATTTCTACACCCACCAATTTAGACAAATACTCTCCTAAGAACAAAAATAATAATGCAACCATCATACAAAAGAATAGTCTACAACATGAAGAACATTCTTACACAACCCAAGTGCTAAGAAAAACACAAGGGAATAATATGCAATACGTTCAACACAAGAATCAAAGCTCTCCAGAAAAATCAATTGGCCAAATAGGCTTCTCCTCATTAAAAGTTTATGCAATAGTTCGTCAAAGCTCCAAGGTGGGATTCTCAATTTTAGTTGACATCATATTGTAAAAAATAGTTTAGAAAATGTACAATGCTTGAAGAGCCAAAAAGCCCCATTCTTGGATACAATTCTTATATTTATTGAAGTTCAATGTGGCTCTTGGTCTTCTGCCTTCCTCCATGACCTTTCATTTACAAATTCTTTTCCTTATCCCCTTCGTAAGAATGAAAGATCAAGGACAACATTTATATTTTGAATTTTTCTTTTAGCGTTGGTGGGCCATCATAGATTTTGGCTATAGTAAACCTCATCCACCATAAGCGTTGGCTTGGACATTGGGAGATTCGATCATCATAGGGTTTGGACTCTTACTTCAACCATTTGAGTTTGATTCCTATCATTGCTCCCCATTGTTGTGCCAATTGTTGTCATTGTTAATGCTCTATCATCCTTGGCTATAGATCACATTGCAAATATGTTGAGTATGACCTCCTTTAGACATTGGTACCTGGTACCATTCAACATGCAACAGATCAACGACCTCATAGTAACCTCAAAATAAATTGTCAAAAACAATCATTTGGACCCACAAATATGGAACATTAATTAATTAAGAGTTAGTCTATGTTTCCCTGAGTTTGGTTCTTGGTTCCTGTGTTGTTCTCTCCCGGGCTTTTAACGAGGTGTCAGATCTTAATCCTGAAAATGTAAAAAAAAATTGAATAATTTCTCAAATCATGTAACTAGGAAGTCATATATCTGGGAAAGAATTTTCCAATGATATAAGGAACGTGTCAAAGAGGCACTCGAGTCAAAAGTTATGGCCAAAATATGAAAGGAAATTCGGTAGGGTCTTGTCCCTATTTTGGAGCAATTTCCGGGAACTCCTCCGTTGAGCACCGAAGAAGTTTGTCAGAACTCCTCCAGGAATAACTGGTGCGCGTGAAAGGATCGACTCCAGTGAGTACAAACAATGGCTTATAATCATTAACTTTGATTCCATTCAGGCAATTTATAAACAAAGGCTTCAAAATGTTGGTTAATAGCAAGCATATCCCATTCTGGTGGTCTTTCGTTAGTTGTGGGCTAACGTGAATTCAATACATACTTTCACCTTCCTAGCCCCACTATCCTCCTATGACTATAAGTTCATTGCTCGGTTGCATAAGTTCATTTTCCACTACAACAACTGAAGGAGGTGCATCGACAGTTATATTTCCAGGAGGAAACATATTTGGACTTCACATCCACTTTCAACATAAAAGTTTCCACCCATGAAAAATCCCGAGCATAGCTTGTGGGTGGAATGCACTTCTGGTAAAGTTTCCCATGTACCGAGCTCGTGATTATATATTTCAGCAGATTTTAGAACACCATCTATGTCATATGTATGCACTTGTGGTTTTTCCAAATTTGTTTAAACACTTCTCCATTAAAATTTCAAGTTGTTGACATGATATCTACTCCTTCTTTCCTATTTTCCAGTTGATATTCTTTCAAGCCTACTGGGTGATATTGGAGTCGATTTTCTCATCTTTGTTGGTATCCATCGGAGTTTATGTTCTCATGTGATACGACTTCATCGATGGGTTTGGTGGGAAGTGATCTGGGTTTAACCGAACGAGTTCTTACGGAGTGCTTAGGGTGTAACTGGAGCTAATGTCATCAACTCCTCTGGTTTTGTGCGTTCATTTTGGTGACTTTCCTAGAAATATCGTTGGTGAGTCGGATCACATGCTAGTAAGTTCGTCGGCGTTACCCTTATACATGGTTGCTAAGACTTGCAACTACCTTCTCTGTAAATTCATGGGAATAATGCTAGATAAATTGTACTTGCTGATATCAATGGATTCCAGAGTGTTACAGTTGCTAACCTCCCCACTGATAGTAATGTAAATCCTTATGGGGATTGGCCCGTACTGTAGATATTCATCTTACTAATTGGAGTAAAACCTCCAAACCAAACCCATAACTCCTCTTCTTTAGGCTCTTGTTGTTTTTGTTTTCCAAACAGAGGCAACGTAATATCGGCAGTAATCAGAATGTTTTTGCGTGAGACGCAGGTCCCACCCAATCTAGTCCCATTCCTCTAGGTAAGATCTCGATTGGTCCATGCAGTATTCCAGAACTCTACACACAGATGGGTTATCAGTTTCGGTTGAGAGAGAAACTGGAGAGAGACAAAATTCTATCGATAACTGAGAAGATTTTATTCAGGTTCCAATTGTGAGTCCATGTGGTATTTCACTTCATTGAGGAATCCCTCAACTACAAAGATATAAAAATCGATGGTCATTTCTCATAGCCTTTACTAATGTTGTTCTCTGTCCAGAGACTTCTTTCTTTTTTACGTGTAGTTGTTTCTCCCTCATCGCTACTATATGTTTCTTCGAAAGTCACTAGTTAAGTTCCAATATTCTAGGGAGATTGTGATTCCACAATCTTTGCCACTTAATCTATTGCAATATGGAATGCACCTAACAGCTGATCCCACTTTTCTCCACAAATTGCTAATCTCTCCTAAGAAGTTCATTGTTTCACTCTGAAGGGAAAGGTTGAAGAAAACAAAGGAATAAACACATGTACAAGAGGAATGTGTTTTGATCGAGCATCTACGGGCTTAAATCCACCCAAAAAGTTTGTGTTGTCACTCTGTTGACCAAGGTTTAAGATTGTGAGAGGGGAACCAAGCCCAACTGTAAGATTTTGCACAAGGGTAGTCTTCCCAGCACCAGTCTCGCCAACTAGAAAAATAGGCTTAATATGCTTCACAACACATGCTACACTCTCAAGGGATCATAATGTATCTTAGTATTTGTAAAAGTGCATGACCAAATGCAGGAAAAGAAGCATCGTTTCTTGGCGGCATGACCTCCTATAAGTTAAAAGGAACCCGATCGCCCTCCATTCAATAAAAAAACGCCAGTAATGGTCCTATGCTCAACTTCTATACATCAAGAAAGATGTTTGCAGAATAATTGCAATCCAATATCCCAAAGAGAACGAACTTTTGCAGTTTATATAACATATGTACAACCAAGATATAGAGCTATGCCTCGAATCATTAGCATTTGATCACATTTTCAACAAGTGACAGAAAAACTATAGGAGTAGGACTTTACCCAACTAAAGACTGTAATGTTGCAGCAATGTGTGCCTTTAAACACATGACGACTCTATCTTTTCCACATGACTTCAAGCCTACCTTTGATACAGTCTATCACTGCTAAACGTACAACACAACATACTTCTTCAGATTCACCGTCACTATGATTATTTGCAACAATGAAACGACCCTTAAGTGTTCCAAAACGACAACGAGACCAATGCAAATGTTAAGGCCCTCATATCATAATCGTGCAACAGAGCTATAGGCGAACGATCATTCGCAGCAAGATCATACCCTGGCCAGATCACAATGAAAGAGTTTGTAGATTTTAATCGCTTGCTTGTTGTAATCGCTTAAGCCAATCTTCCATGAATTCTACATCTTTAATGACGTAGTAGGTATTTAGTGCCACAACTCCATCATTATTTAGATTGTTAGGGTCAAGCAATAAATCTTCTTCTGCCTCCAAACTTTCCTAAACATGTAGAACACCCTGAGCTTGGAGCAAGCGGCGTGGATGTTATCAAGAGATCCGGTTGATCTGAGGACTTCTTCTCAACTTTGTCGGTGTGAACCAGAGGAATTCTTGGCATCAGCTCTGGTCTCACCGGATATGATATTCTTGTTCAATTTTCATCTTAAGTAGTTAATTTGATTAGTGTTCTTTTACTTTTAACAATGTTCACAATAACTGCATATAAAGAATCACTAAAAGAATATTTACCTTCGGAAAAATTTCTGGGGAAAAACCCTACAAACTTCCTCAATATAGATTCAACAACCAAGAACAATGTTTCTCTCCAAGAGAGAACTAAGAAAGTAGAATATTCTTCTCAAAACCCTTGACTAGGGAAGAGTAGGACTTGTGCACTTTCTCTTCTTAGCTACAGAGCTTGTGTGTTGTGACACTTTATCTTTTTATTTTACATTTTACTTGTGAAGGCATAATAGGGCCTACTTTTACAAAGGCACAATAGGGTCGTATTAACAAATATAATATCATAATATTCTCTAGGGTTTTGTCTTGGTCAAATACAATAAGAATATCTTCCAAAGCTACTCAAACTTCAACACTCCCTCTTAGCAAGGAAGGTATTCTTCTCGTCACGATCATCATCACTGCTTCTACGCTTCTGTACACCTGGTCATTGTCTTGTTGTCAATCGTGGATCTATATATCATAGGAAGTTATGCACTTTCACTGAAGTAGCGTACCAACCTTTGTTGGAGTAGCATACGAACCTGTGTTGGAGTAGCATACCAACTTGCATTGGGGTAGCATACCAGTCTGCGTTGGAGTATCATACCAGCGTGCGCTAGGGTAGCATACCATCTTGCGTTGGAGTATCATACCAGCCTGCGTCGGGGTAGTGTTAGGGACCTAACCTACCTAACCCCTCAAGTGGGTAGAATAATATATTTCCATGTAAAAAAGGTCAATATTAATAAGGCCTAGCAATAAGGAGGAATACGTCAATTGTAAGAAGACATAATAGAAGCTTCCGCTTCTACAAGGATCTTCCTCTAGATTGTTCTGTTGGATAGATAGATTTAGTATAAATAAGAGTAGAGGGTATGAGAAGTTTTGTCTTGGAAAATTATTGTAATAGAGCTTTGCTTCATACATTTCATTTTAAAAAAATAATTACAGTGGACCCGAGCCCTTCTTAGCTTCCCCATTTTTCCACATATTCCATTATATTTCTCTTCTTTCCCTGATTGTCATGGTACCTATCACTTATAAGTCCTTTTTGTGGTCCCACCTACCCATTTTTCCTTACCCGCACTTCCCCTCTCCAAATGGCCACCACTCACAATCAAGAACTGTAAGCTTCCATTAATCAAGAGACCATTGTTGGCGTACTATTACAGAAGGACGAGCATAATTTTGAAAAGCCTATAGCCTACTTCAGCAGGAAGTTGAGAGACTCCCCACTGAGGTATGATATTATGGAAAAACAAGCATGCGCCTTGGTGAAAGCCCTCAAGGAGTTCGGGACTTATATACTGCATTCCCGTGTCATTGCTTACGTGTCCAGCAATTCCGTCAAGGACATATTGACTCAGTCGGACCCTGAGGGGAGAAGGGGTAAATGGATCGCAGTCATGCTGGAATATGACCTCGAAATCAAGCCCACAAAGCTGATTAAGGGTCAAGGGCTCGCAAAATTGATGGCGTAGTCGAACTGTAATGTCCTGGGAATAAACTTCATTGTTGACTTTTCGGAGAACCCTCAAGAAGAAGCAACCCCGCAGGTATCTCAGAAATTCATCGATTCACCTTGGTACGCTGATATTATTTATGTGTTGAGAAATTTGCAAGCCTCTCCAGGGTTAAGCAAAACCAAGGCTCGGTTTTTAAAGCTGAAGGCTGCCAAGTTTTGCATCTTAGATAACTCTTTGTATTAGAAAGATCCGGGAGGGATCTTGCTAAATTGCTTAGTGGAAGAGGACACAAAGCGAGCTACTAGGGAGTTCCACAAAGGGGACTGCGGGGGCCATCACTACTGGAAAACCATCGCGCATAAAATTTTGAGGGCAGGCTATTATTGGCCCAGTATTTTCGTAGATGTATACAAGGAAGTTTCCAGTTGCCATGTGTGCCAGATATTCGATGGAAAGAGAAAGTTGCAACCTCTGTCAATGAAACCTATCTATGTTGAAGCGTCGTTCATGCAATGGGGCCTGGACTTTATAGGAGAAATCCATCTGCCATCCTCGGCGCATCATGGATGGATACTAATGGCTACAAATTACTTCATCAAATGGATCGAAGCGCTCCCTACAAGGCAGGCTACCGACACGGTTATCATTCAATTTTTGGAGACCAATATCGTGTCTAGGTTCGGGTGCCCTGTCAAGATCATCACTGATAACGTAGCAACATTCAAGTCCAAGAAGATGGATAAGTTTTGTAACAATTCTAATATAACCCTGGGACATTCTACGGCTTATTACCCATAGGGTAATGGATTGGCGAAATCATCCAACAAAATCTTAACCAGGATTATTAAAAGGCTCCTGCAGGACAACAAGAAGGCCTGGCACAAGAATCTTATCTACGTGCTATGGGCTGACCGAATCACTACCAAAAAGTCCATCTCCACGTCACCATTCCAAATTGTATATGGCATGGAGGCAGTTTTCCCCACCTTGTTGGGATTGTTTGTTAGGAAGTTCCTGGAACAGAAAGAGGCCGAAGCAAATGACGCTCAGAGGAGGATAAATCAGTTAATTCACACGCAACAAATGAGGGAGCAGGTTTTCGACCGATCACAACTTCACCAAGACAGGATGAAGAAAATTTTCGACAAGCACTCTAATCAGGAAGATTTCAAGGTGAATGATCTAGTGTTGAAGTGGGACGCGAGGAATGAACACAAAGGGAAGCATGGAAAATTCGATCATCTTTGGATGGGACCATTCAGAATTGTCACGTCCACGGTTACAACACCTATCTGCT
>SNQJ01S0110258.1:104961-122410 GCA_010110895.2 Picea sitchensis
TAAAGAAGTTTGGAATGGAATATTGCAAACCCATGAGTACTCCTATGCAAACCAGTTGTAAGTTAAGCAAGGATGATGACTCTAAGGATGCATATCAGATACTCTATAGATTGATGATTGACAACTTACTCTATGTAACATTGTCTAGACCAAATGTGATGTGGGAAGTTGGACAGGTTGCAAGGTTTCAAGCAACACCAAAGGAAACAAATGTTATGGCAGTAAAGAGGATATTCAAATATCTCAAAGGAACAAAAGATTTTGTATTATGGTATCTGAAAGGGAATGACTTATCTTTGGTAGCCTACACAAATGCAGATTGGGAAGGAAGCATTGATGATTGAATAACTACTAGTGAAGAAGCCTTCTGCTTGGGTGGTTTTCTGGTATCATGGTTGAACAAGGAATAGTCATCAATATCTTTTTCCATAATAGAAGCATAGTATATTGTAGTGGCAGCGTGTTGCACTCAAGTTCTTTGGATGAAGAAAACCTTGAAGGATATATAAGTGAAGTATGATGAGCCCATTTCAATACTATGTGATAACACGAGTGCTATCAGTATCTCTAAGAATCGAGTGATGCATTCCAATATGAAGCATATTCCGATCAAGTTTCACTTTCTATGGGAATAGGTTATAGAGAAGAACATCAAGCTAGATTACATTGGGACAAAAGAGAATATTGCAGATATATTCACCAAACCCCTTCCAAGGGATACCTTTGAGTATCTTCGATAGAAACTTGGAGTAGTTTCTTCCCCTCAGTGATCCAAACAACATCATACATAGTAAGATAGGGGGAGAGATAGAAAAGCGTCGAAGAATACAAATAAAGAATCTTTTGAATGATTTTCATATACATGAGAGATTTACACAAGGAAGCACCATGAAGAAGCGCAAGCTTACAGGGGGAGCAACCCCATAGGATAATCACCCTTTTCCATTGATGTTAAAGGGGGAGAGAGAAAGAACAAAGGCATGGAAACAAATAGAAAGAACAAATGCATGGAGACAGGGGGAGAAATAGCCACAGGGGGGAAATGGTCACAGGGGGAGTGATGGTCACAAATGGAGCATGAGTGTTACCATGCCATCAATGTTTCCATCAGTTCCAAAGGGGGAGATTGTTGAAAGATTGGTTGTCATTGATGTCAACCCTTGAAGAAGCCTGGTAGCTACGAAGGTATGGTTATGGAACCTGTAGTTGATCAAGGAAAAAGGTCAACAAGGATGGTATAAATGAAGGTAAATCATTCATGGTTGGATAGTTCTCGTCATGTTGTTTTATGTGATAGGTGGTACACCACATGGTTTCTCACAGTTGAGGAGTTATGGCCTTATGAAGTTAGAAGCCCCAAAGAATGTCAAGAAGCCCCTAGTTGGTTACAAGTCCTTAATGAAAGGGTAAAGTGGTTTATAAGAAAGTATAGAAACCCTTAATATTAAGGATAGAGGTTACTTTCAAAAAGTATAAATACACCTCAAGGAGTCTCTCATAAGCACATTCACTTACTTATTATATTAAATATCTTCTAGTGAACTAGTGATCTATTTGGCAAGTTAGCGACAGTGAAACCTGAGGTAGAAACAAGTGAGGAGTGCGGGAATTTCGGGGTTGCAATGAAGAGGGAAAATATCCAAGGAAACCCTAGTTTAGTTGACCCCCATGGGTTAGACTACTAGTGTCCTGTAAGTCATCCCTGCAGGTTGCACAGTTCTTGTCACCCGAGGCCCCACGTGACATCATGTCTTAGTCCCACGAGGACAAGACAAATTTGGGGGTAATGCATGTACCATGTCCTTGAGGTCAAAGGAGAGCTTACAGGCCAACACTACTGTGTATCAGGTCAACTATAGAGATATAGGTATGCTTATATGCTTGTTGTGAATATTATACTTGGTTATGGTATGATACATGCTTAAGGTATGTTTGGTTTGGCACATGATTGAGGTACATATTGGCTACATGGTTGATTGAGGTATATTCTTGTATATGGTTATCACATGACTGTTGAGATTCATCTTTAAGATGTGTATGTATGGTTGATGTATACACTTGATGTATGGTGGCATATGCATGAGGCACATGCTTTGGTTCTTTGAGGCATTTCATTGATGATATGGTACAGGTCTATACATGATTGATTTTATGGTATATTCTATTGGTTTTATATGTGATTGATGTTCTAGTACATGGTACATGATTAATTAGTCATCATTGATGTTATGGTATCTACATTTGGCATATCTTATGGTACATGATTGATGCATGTTATACTACATTTGTTGGTGCATAATTGATGCATGGTATGGTACAAATTTTGGTATAGCAGGTTGATTTTACAGTGACAGTGACATGTCAGATACAATGAGAGGTTGACAGGTTACAGGTTGATGTGACAGAGGTAGTGACAATGATAGTGACAGTGACAGTGACAGTGGTAGTGATAGTTCGGTCTACACTTATATTTCAGGGTGGCAAGACGGGGAAAGGAAAGAGGGTTGTAGCCTCCTTTCGTTTGGTGTCGAAGAACACAGGGAGTTGGATCTTCCTTTAGGTTGGAGCCTGAGAATCAGGGGCTTGTAGCCTTATTCTGGTTGGAGCCAGAGAATTCAGGGAGTTGTAGCTTCCTATAGGCTGAAGCCTGTAAATAGGGGGTCGTAGCCTCCTTCCAGTTGTAGTTGGAGAATTGGGAAATTGGTGCTTCCAATAAATGTAATATTTGATATATAAGAAACAATTTCATGGTTTTCTCCCATTTGGTTTTCCATGTAAATTATGGTGTATTGTATATTTGATGTGATGTTGATGTGATGTTGATCATGTTTATATGCTCATGAGATACTAATGATACATTGATGATATACTGCTGATAAAATTGACATTTAATTTTGTAGTTAAAAGTGGTAAACGTACTCATACTAATTCAACCCCCGTCAGTATTCCAACAATTGCTAAGATAAAGATTGCAAGATGGAGATTGTTGAAAGTATTTTGGATTTTTGACGATTAGTTTGGATACCCTATATTAGAATTCATTTTTAGCCTACACACCTAGCTCAAATTGGAGCACACATTATATAGTTGGAAATCGTATTCTGAGACCTTTCTAATGGTGTATGGCATTCCCTCGAACTCCTTATGAATGAGGAGATATGAATATTTTCCTCCGACAACCCAACCAAAAAATTGAGGTCGGCTCAACGAATCTTTATAGGTTGGTCTTGAAAGAGGGGACATAATTCCTATAAGTACAAGATAGATTTTCACAGTTGTAGAGTAACCAAGCAAGATATCAAGTCTGAGTTGTGCATAAGTGATCCAAGGTGCACTAAAGGTGATGGGTTTTCTTGAGATATTTATTGTTCTCAAGGTGCATTATGAAGGACTAAAGGTATGTGATGTTGTCGTGTGCATTGTTTTGAGGTTGTGATGTTGTTGTCAGTGGATTTTTTCGTTAGTGGATTTTGTCTTCAATGAATGTTTTTGTTGATGGATGTTATCGTTGATAAATGTTTCCCGATGGACATTGTCGCCAGTGATTACATTTTGGGAATGATTCTACGAGATTTGCTAGGGCTTGAAGGATTGTCTATGGAATGAAGCATCCAAGTGAAGTCAGAAGTACTCTGTGTATGAAGAACTTGGATTGGTGTTTACACATGTCTTACTGAATTGTTGCTTAGTTGAGGAGTTTGGTGTCTCCAATAGTTTGGTTCCTACATCTTGTTGAGTTGATGCTTAGTTAAGGAGATTGGTGTCTCTAGTAGGTTTGTGTTTACATATTGCTTAGTTGGTACTCAGTTGAGGGTATTGGTGTGTCCAGTAGGTTGGTGCCTACAATCTTTGTAACAGTAGGTCGGTGCCTTGTTGATGTGGGAAAATTCTCCCTTTGTCAACAAAAAGGGTTACCCTCGATAATAATTCTTAATTAGACCTCTCACCATTTGAAATAGGGAAACCATCTGGATTCTAGCTCGATAGTCATTTCTAGTTTTGGTTTCACTGGTTGCGTCTTGGTCCACACATGAAGGTTTCCTAAGCTAATGAATGAAATTCAACTAATCTAATATGCATGCGCTCAGAAAAAACTAAGGTAACTAGAAAGTAAACAGAGAACCAACCATACTCCTACCAAGGGCCCGAGAAATAGTTCACATGGGGAAAAGAAAATAACATGAATAAAAAACTATAAACAAATAATAGTCTATCATTTATATTTCTACACCCACCAATTTAGACAAATACTCTCCTAAGAAAAAAAATAATAATGCAACCATCATACAAAAGAATAGTCTACAACATGAAGAACATTCTTACACAACCCAAGTGCTAAGAAAAACACAAGGGAATAATATGCAATACGTTCAACACAAGAATCAAAGCTCTCCAGAAAAATCAATTAGCCAAATAGGCTTCTCCTCATTAAAAGTTTATGCAATAGTACATCAAAGCTCCAAGGTGGGATTCTCAATTTTAGTTGACACCATATTGTCAAAAATAGTTTAGAAAATGTACAATGCTTGAAGAGCCAAAAAGCCCCATTCTTGGATACAATTCTTATATTTATTGAAGTTCAATGTGGCTCTTGGTCTTCTGCCTTCCCCCATGACCTTTCATTTGCAAATTGTTTTCCTTATCCCCTTCGTAAAAATGAAAGATCAAGGACAACATTTGTATTTTGAATTTTTCTTTTAACGTTGGTGGGCCATCATAGATTTTGGCTATAGTAAACCTCATCCACCATAAGCGTTGGCTTGGACATTGGGATATTCGATCATCATAGGGTTTGGAATCTTACTTCAACCATTTGAGTTTGATTCCTATCGTTGCTCCCCATTGTTGTGCCAATTGTTGTCATTGTTAATGCTCTATCATCCTTGGCTATAGATCCCATTGCAAATATGTTGAGTATGACCTCCTCTCGACATTGGTACCTGGTACCATTCAACATGCAACAGATCAGTGACCTCATAGTAACCTAAAAATAAATTGTCAAAAACAATCATTTGGGCCCAGAAAGATGGAACATTAATTAATTAAGAGTTAGTCTATGTTTCCTTGAGTTTGGTAGGTGTTAGATCTTAATCCTGAAAATGTAAAAAAAAAACTTGAATAATTTCTCAAATCATGTAACTAGGAAGTCATATATCTGGGAAAGAATTTTCCAATGATATCAGGAACGTGTCAAAGAGGCACCCGAGTCAAAAGTTATGGCCAAAATATGAAAGGAAATTTGGTAGGGTCTTGTCCCTATTTTGGAGCAATTTCCGTGAACTCCTCTGCTGAGCACTGAAGAAGTTTGTCAGAACTCCTCCAGGAATAACTGTGCGCGTGAAAGGATCGGCTCCAGTGAGTACAAACAATGGCTTGCAATCATTAACTTTGATTCCATTCAGGCAATTTATAAACAAAGGCTCCAAAGTGTTGGTTAATAGCAAGCATATTCCATTATGGTGGTCTTTCGTTAGTTGTGGGCTAACGCGAATTCAATACAATACTTTCACCTTCCTACCCCCACTATCCTCCTATGACTATAAGTTCATTGCTCGGTTGCATAAAGTTCATTTTCCACTACAACAACTGAAGGAGGTGCATCTACAGTTATATTTCCAGGAGGAAACATATTTGGACTTCACATCCACTTTCAACATAAAAGTTTCCACCCATGAAAAATCTCGAGCATAGCTTGCAGGTGGAATGCACTTCTGGTAAAGTTTCCCATGTACCGAGCTCGTGATTATATATTTCAGCAGATTTTAGAACACCATCTCTGTCATATGTATGCACTTGTGGTTTTTCCAAATTTGTTTAAACACTTCTCCATTAAAATTTCAAGTTGTTGACATGATATCTACGCCTTCTTTCCTATTTTCCAGTTAATATTCTTTCAAGCTTACTGGGTGATATCGGAGTCGATTTTATCATCTTTGTTGGAATCCATCGGAGTTTATGTTCTCATGTGATACGACTTCATCGATGGGTTTGGTGGGAAGTGATTTGGGTTTAACCGAACGAGTTCTTACGGAGTGCTTAGGGTGTAATTGGAGCTAATGTCATCAACTCCTTTGGTTTTGTGCATTCATTTCGATGACTTTCCTATAAATATCGTTGGTGGGTCGGATCACATGCTATTAAATTCATCGGCGTTACCCTTATACATGGTTGCTAATACGTGAAACTACCTTCTCTGTAAATTCATGGAAATAATGCTAGATAAAGTGTACTTGCTGATATCAATGGATTCCAGAGTGTTACAGTTGCTAACCTCCCCACTGATAGTAATGTAAATCCTTATGGGGATTGGCCCGTACTGTAGATATTCATCTTACTAATTGGAGTAAAACCTCCAAACCAAACCCATAACTCCTCTTCTTTAGGCTCTTGTTGTTTTTGTTTTCCAAACAGAGGCAACGTAATATCGGCCAGTAATCAGAATGTTTTTACGTGAGAAGCAGGTCCCACCCAATCTAGTCCCATTCCTCTAGGTAAGATCTCGATTGTTCCATGCAATATTCCAGAACTCTACACACATATGGGTTATCGGTTTCAGTTGAGAGAGAAACTGGAGAGAGACAAAATTCTATCGATAACTGAGAAGATTTTATTCAGGTTCCAATTGTGAGTCCATGTGGTATTTCACTTCATTGAGGAATCCCTCGACCACAAAGATATAAAAATCGATGGTCATTTCTCATAGCCTTTACTAATGTTATTCTCTGTCCAGAGACTTCTTTCTTTTTTACGTGTAGTTGTTTCTCCCTCATCACTACTATATGTTTCTTCGAAATTCACTGGTTAAGTTCCAATATTCCAGGGAGATTGCAATTCCACAATCTTTGCCACTTAATCTATTGCAATATGGAATGCACCTAACAACTGATCCCACTTTTCTCCACAAATTGCTAATCTCTCCTAAGAAGTTCATCGTTTCACTCTGAAGGGAAAGGTTGAAGAAAACAAAGGAATAAACACATCTACAAGAGGAATGTGTTTTGATCGAGCATCTACGGGCTTAAATCCACCCAAAAAGTTTGTGTTGTCACTCTGTTGACCAATGTTCAAGATTGTGAGAGGGGAACCAAGCCCAACTGTAAGATGTTGCACAAGGGTAGTCTTCCCAGCACCAGTCTCGCCAACTAGAAGAATAGGCTTAATATGCTTCACAACACATGCTACACTCTTAAGGGATCATAATGTATCTTAGTATTTGTAAAAGTGCATGACCAAATTCAGGAAAAGAAGCATCGTTTCTTGGCGGCATGACCTCCTATAAGTTAAAAGGAACCCGATCACCCTCCATTCAATCTAAAAACGCCAGTAATGGTCCTATGCTCAACTTCTATACATCAAGAAAGATGTTTGCAGAATAATTGCAATCCAATATCCAAAAGAGAACGAACTTTTGCAGTTTATATAACACATGTACAACCAAGATATAGAGCTATGCCTCGAATCATTAGCATTTGATCACATTTTCAACAAGTGACAGAAAAACTATAGGAGTAGGACTTTACCCAACTAAAGACTGTAATGTTGCAGCAATGTGTGCCTTTAAACACATGAAAACTCTATCTTTTCCACATGACTTCAAGCCTACCTTTGATACAGTCTATCACTGCTAAACGTACAATACAACATACTTCTTCAGATTCACCATCACTATGATTATTTGCAACAATGAAACGACCCTTAAGTGTTTCAAAATGACAACGAGACCAATGCAAATGTTAAGGCCCTCATATCATAATTGTGCAACAAAGCTAGAGGCGAACGATCATTCGCAACAAGATCATACCCTGGCCAGATCACAATGAAAGAGTTTGTAGATTTTAATCACTTGCTTGTTGTAATCGCTTAAGCCAATCTTCCATGAATTCTACATCTTTACTGACGTAGTAGGTATTTAGTGCCACAACTCCATCATTATTTAGATTGTTAGGGTCAAGCAATAAATCTTCTTCTGCCTCCAAACTTTCCTAAACATGTAGAACACCCTGAGCTTGGAGCAAGCAGCGTGGATGTTATCAAGAGCTCCGGTTGATCTGAGGACTTCTTCTCAACTTTTTCGGTGTGAACCAGAGGAATTCTTGGCATCAGGTCTGGTCTCACCGGATATGATATTCTTGTTCAATTTTCATCTTAAGTAGTTAATTTGATTAGTGTTCTTTTACTTTTAACAATGTTCACAATAACTACATATAAAGAATCACTAAAAGAATATTTACCTTCGGAAAAATCTCTTGGGAAAAACCCAACAAACTTCCTCAATATAGATTCAACAACCAAGAACAATGTCTCTCTCCAAGAGAGAACTAAGAAAGTAGAAGATTCTTCTCAAAACCCTTGACTAGGGAAGAGTAGGACTTGTGCACTTTCTCTTCTTAGCTACAGAGCTTGTGTGTTGTGTGTTGTGTATTAGGTCTAGGCAGACCTGACACTTTATCTTTTTATTTTACATTTTACTTGTGAAGGAATAATAGGGCCTACTTTTACAAAGGCACAATAGGGTCGTATTAACAAATACAATATCATAATATTCTTTAGGGTTTTGTCTTGGTCAAATACAATAAGAATATCTTCCAAAGCTACTCAAACTTCAACACTCCCTCTTAGCATGGAAGGTATTCTTCTCGTCACGATCATCATCATTGCTTATACGCTTCTGTACACCTGGTCATTGTCTTGTTGTCAATCGTGGATCTATATATCATAGGAAGTTATGCACTTTCACTGAAGTAGCGTACCAACCTTTGTTGGAGTTGCATACAAACCTATGTTGGGGTAGCATACCAACCTGCGTTGGAGTAGCATACCAACCTGCATTGGAGTAGCATACCAACATGCGCTGGGGTAACATACCAGTCTGCGTTGGAGTATCATACCAGCATGCGCTAGGGTAACATACCATCTTGCGTTGGAGTATCATACCAGCCTGCGCTAGGGTAGTGTTAGGGACCTAACCTACCTAACCCCTCAAGTGGGTATAATAATATATTTCCATGTAAAAAAGGTCAATATTAATAAGGCCTAGCAATAAGGAGGAATAAGTCAATTGTAAGAAGACATAATAGAAGCTTCCGCTTCTAGAAGGATCTTCCTCTAGATTGTTCTGTTGGATAGATAGATTTAGTATAAATAAGAGTAGAGGGTATGAGAAGTTTTGTCTTGGAAAATTATTGTAATAGAGCTTTGCTTCATACATTTCATTTAAAAAAAATAATTACAGTGGATCCGAGCCCTTCTTAGCTTCCCCATTTTTCCACATATTCCATTATATTTCTCTGCTTTCCCTGATTTTCGTGGTACCTATCACTTATAAGTCCTTTTTGTTGTCCCACCTACCCATTTTTCCTTACCCGCACTTCCCCTCTCCAAATGGCCACCACTCACAATCAAGAACTATAAGCTTCCATCAATCAAGAGACCATCGCTGGCGTACTATTATAGAAGGACGAGCATAATTTCGAAAATCCTATAGCCTACTTTAGTAGGACATTGAGATACTCCCCACTGAGGTATGATATCATGGAAAAACAAGAATGCACCTTGGTGAAAGCCCTCAAGGAGTTCAGGACTTATATACTGCATTCCCGCGTCATTGCTTACGTGTCCAGCAATTCCGTCAAGGACATACTGACTTAGTCGGACCCTGAGGGGAGAAGGAGTAAATGGATCGCAGTCATGCTGGAATATGACCTCGAAATCAAGCCCACAAAGTTGATTAAGGGTCAAGGGCTCGCAAAATTGATGGCGCAGTTGAACTGTGATGTCTTGGGAATAAACTTCATTGTTGACCTGTCGGAGAACCCTCAAGAAGAAGCAACCCCGCAGGTATCTTAGAAATTCATCGATTCACCTTGGTACGCCGATATTATTTATGTGTTGAGAAATTTGCAAGCCTCTCCAGGGTTAAGAAAAACCAAGGCACAATTTTTAAAGCTGAAGGCTGCCAAGTTTTGCATCTTAGATAACTCTTTGTATTAGAAAGATCCGGGAGGGATCTTGCTAAATTGCTTAGTGGAAGAGGACACAGAGCGAGCTATTAGGGAGTTCCACAAAGGGGACTGCGGGGACCATCACTACTGGAAAACCATCGCACATAAAATTTTGAGGGCAAGCTATTATTGGCCCAGTATTTTCGCAGATGTATACAAGGAAGTTTCCAGTTGCCACGTGTGCCAGATATTCGATGGAAAGAGAAAGTTGCAACCTCTGTCATTGAAACCTATCTATGTCGAAGCGTTGTTCATGCAATGGGGCCTGTACTTTATAGGAGAAATCCATCTGCCATCCTCGGCGCATCATAGATGGATACTAACGGCTACAAATTACTTCATCAAATGGATCGAAGCGCTCCCCACAAGGAAGGCTACCAACACGGTTATCATGACTCCAAGAAGATGGATAAGTTTTGTAACAATTATAATATAACCCTGGGACATTCTACGGCTTATTACCCATAGGGTAATGGATTGGCGAAATCATCCAACAAAATCTTAACTAGGATTATTAAAAGGCTCCTGCAGGACAACAAGAAGGTATGGCACAATAATCTTATCTATGTGCTATGGGCTGACCGAATCACTACCAAAAAGTCCATCTCCACGTCACCATTCCAAATTGTATATGGCGCGGAGGCAGTTTTCCCCACCTTGTTGGGATTGTCCATCAGGAAGTTCCTGGAAGAGAAAGAAGCCGAAGAAAATGATGCTCAGAGGAGGATAAATCAGTTAATTCACGCGCAACAAATGAGGGAGCAAGTTTTCGACCGATCACAACCACAACTTCACCAAGACAGGATGAAGAAAATTTTCGACAAGCACTCTAAGCAGGAAGATTTCAAGGTGAATGATCTAGTGTTGAAGTGGGACGCGATGAATGAACACAAAGGGAAGCATGGAAAATTCAATCATCTTTGGATGGGACCATTCAGAATTGTTGCATACCATGGTTACAACACATATCTGCTACAAGAGATTAATGGAGAACTCACTAGTGGGGGGCATGTAAATGGCAGGTTCCTTAAACACTATCTAGTTTAGTATGGGTTGTTCAGGTTTTCATGTCATTGTAAATAGTTGTTTTTTATGTTCTCAAAGAAGGCGTTTCGAGTTAGTATGTCAACAGAAAATTGAAGCACAGAGCGAAGGCCCTAAGTTTATGCTGAGTCTGGTCGTAACTATTTCAAGGTCGTCTAGGGTGAGTGTTTTTCGTTATTTTAGAGCCTGCAAATCAAATAAAGTCCAATGGTCAGGGACATGGTCTGATGTTCTTTTCCACCTCACTGGGAGGATAGCATCCCCGTTGGAGCCAGTTGTTGGCATCACCATTTTTTCAGTTAGAGTCAGTCCTAGATGAGTCACCATTCGTGTGTCAAAGCTTGTGCAGTCAGGTACTAAACAACGAATGGGTCGAAGTCAGCAAGTGGCCGGTCTGGCCCTTAGAGTCGGGAAAGGGCGTCAGAAGCAAACATGTGTAAATTGTAAAGGTCTTTTCCCAAAAGGTTGGGTCCTGTCAAAAAGGGGGATTTTATGTGTCAAAGGTCCAGGCAAGTTGTTAGAATAAGTGTCACGTCGAAAGATATAACGACCATCATCACCTCATTATGAAGTCAGAAAGGATAAGAAATTATGGCGCTCATATCACGTATACTTTGCATCTCTTATCATCTGTACTTTACACACTCCGAAGTGTACCCATCACGCGAGTGTGTCGCGGAAATATTTAGCCTATTTCAAAACTTCTCGTCACCACGGATTCAGTGTTCTCTGTCATGATTTCATCCCTCACCCGTTTAGTTATAAATGTTAGTCATTCTGCATGTATTTCATTTACCATCCGAGTTTATGCATTGTCTGTAATTTTTCCTGCAAGCCCTGAGTTTTCTCGTTGTAGGAAAGTCGATTGCCATCAACTATGTTGCAAACCGAGTCAGTCAAGATTGTCGCATTTTGTCCGTCTTAAATCATGGTTTGGAACCTATCAGAGTTGGTCACAAGCTAGTCTATTAGGCAACAATTCCTCTCATGGTCATCCCCTCATCCTCAAAGTTTTTGTCACGTCCAAATTCTCTTTCGCACTCCCCTCCTGCAATGAGTCTCTCGTTGTCAGTGTCACAGCGTCAACCCATTCCTGCACTGAGAGTCTTCGTGGTGCCTGGGAGTCGCGCAGTGAATTCCTAAAGGCATTCTCGCTTATCGAGCAAAGTTCTGCTATCGCCCCTCCGACGGGTCTGGGCCAAGAAGAGGACGCAAAGTGGCAGAACTGTGAGGCCTGAGCCTCAATACTTGGCGTTGATAAATGAAGATCCAAATTTTAGAGCATCTTTTGAACATGTCGGATGCATGCACTATTGCAAGAAAATCCAAGGATACAATGTGAAACTAGAAGAACTGTTCACTCCCAGATTTAACGGGTTCTGCATGGTTATTGCAGGAATCACATTCTGGGTGATGAAGGAAACTTTGTCAACTGTGATGGAGATCCCTATGTGTGGTGAGAGGTGGTCTAAGGGCATGCCTTTGGATGTGCTATGTTACGAATAATTCATCAAACCAAACTGCCTGAACAGGAAAATCAGAACGGGTGTTCCAAGTCAGTATCTACGGGAGCCTTTTCAGAAACTCTTGGAGGTGATTAGAAAGTATTTCACCTATGAAAGAAGGTATGACAGAATACACCCACATCACATTAGATTGTTGATGCATTTCACAGGAAAGAGGTTGTTGAACCTACCTTTATTTTTGCACCAATGTCTAGGAGGAATGGCAGACAACGTCCAAGCCGAAGAAGACCAGCCAAAGAAAAGCTTATCCCATATTTCACTAATCAAATTATTGATAGTCGAGGAATTGAGGCGACTAGGCAAGGACTGGGATTCATTTCTTCTTTCAGCCGACATCCCCAGGGACCCCAAAGGAGATCCCTCTCTACCCACGAGAGAAGCAACATCTCACAGCACGGAGGCACGACTAGAAGAGGTTGCAGAAAAAGGAAATACAGTGGAAGTCTCATCCCCCCAACAACCAAAACCCCGGAAAAGAGGCAAGCCAAGGAAGGAAAGGGAGCCTGGGGAGGCCCAAGCTCCAAATGAACCGCACACCAAATCGGTTGCTGAGAAGTTACTCATGCGCGATGTTCGGCTGGAACCAGTCGAGGGTTCAAGTCGAGAAATCTGTGACAGATGGAGAAGGTCGGACACTGAAATAATGGATGTTCGTGAGTTGTCACAACAGCTAAAGCAAGCATAGCTTGCTATTGTCGAGTTGTACCAGGAGTACAGGGAGTTGAGAAAGCAGTTAGTAGAAAGGACTATCGAGACATCAGCGTCGCAGAGCTGAGAAGGGAATGTGAATTGGCTCGAGAGGCAGCTCAGAGAAGCGCAAGACACGATCATCTAGCTATGCAAGGCACAGAGAATGTCAGAGGAGAAAATCATGAAGCATTTCAAAGAATGTGGACCGGCCATGGAAAACATTTGCGCAGCTCTAGCCAGTGCCCAAGTGAAGCTGAAGGTGAATGGGGTCTTGTGAAAACAGGTAAAGAATCTGAAAAGGCGCAACTGGTCCCTCAAAAAGACGCTTATAAATCAAGACTACAGATAAGGCCAAAAACATAATTGATCCGACCCCATTTTTGTCTTTTTGAACGTGGCACAAAATTCCTTTCGCCCTGTGTCCTGTTTCCTGTCGGGAAGTAAGGAATATGACATGTATCCACGCGATGGATATACGTCGTGAAGATGCTGAAAACCCATATGTCGAGAAGGACAAGTGTAGGTTGAACACACAACAGTTTTGAATAAATGCGTTGTCCCTTGACCGTCGTTTCCATCTTGGAAACACGAGTGACAGTCCACAGTTACCCGCCACATGCATACCACAACCAATGATCATGCGACATCAATCAAAGCCATTACACTGGGTGGAAGAAGTCTGACAAAGCGCTCGATCATTCAGATGACCCTTCAAAGGAGAAGCGTTGACACATCACTTCTTGACGATGGAATCTTGTTGATGACCGAACCATCATGGTAAAGACGTCGGTTATGACATGATTGGATAAAATCAAGTTTCTATTCTTAGTAAGTGTCATCCGAAGGATCATCTGGTAGAGAATTACCAGAGCCGAATTTATAGGAGTAGTAGTTGGGGGGCATGGCAGCCCAAGAGGCACATCTTTTTCTATATATTGCATCTTTTCAATGTAAGTTGGGTTGGTTGGCAAAGTAATGTAGACAGTGACTGTTGAATGTAACTTGCGTACCCAATTGAAATATAATGCAAAGGTATTGAAACTTTGATGAAAAGATTCTAATGGTGGTGGTTTCATGTATTGTGATCTCTCTTATGTACACGTTTCCTGTTTTTTGTATATCCATGTCTGTATTCTGTTTAAATCGAAACGTTTTATAAGTCTAGAATTCATCGCGCGGTGCTTTAGACTTCGCCATTTAAATGATGGTGTTTTCTTCTAAGTAATTTAGAATTCATCTCCAATGGTGCTCTGAGTTACTTTATGTGTTTTTTTCTCGCCACACACAACGACTTTGAACTAAAAGACCATTGCCTGCTTAGCCTTTATCGTCTCAAATTTTAGTCACCAAGTCATTTATTTCTCTCGCTTTCTGGAATTTGACTCCATGGTCCAAGGTTATGTATTCTCTTTCCAACATAACCAAAAATACTGCACGAACGTAATAAACCTAGCCAACAATTCAAAGCCATTATCTGTTTAGAGAAAAAGCCTCAGAGAGATCCCTCTCTAGGTCGGAAAGGCTAGTTTTCGACCTTAAAGTTGGTTTGTAGGTTACCTCTGTCATTCGTTTTCTCAACCAAATGAATTTACAGAGAGCTAACAATCGAGACAGATGAGGTGTTTAGTGTTGTGGGAATGTTCCACTATAACTAATTTAAAAAGGTGGTTATGAATTGTTTCAACAATATGTTCTTCGAGCCAAGTTGGATATACCTAACAAATTGGCCAATGTAGGAATTGCCACAGAAATAGAAAATTTGGTAGACACCTTTAGAAAGAAGAGGGTTAAATTTGTCTTTAATGTTTCTAAATAATTACAAGTGTTTTGTGAGATTTGAAAAACATTTTGATATTCTTTGTGGCTAAGATATTAGAGATGTGATCAATGATACCATAGATGTATGGGAGCAAAATTAAAGCTCGAGGTTAAGAATTGGGGAGGGGTTTCCTGGATTTCAGAGAGACGATGACATAGAAAGCCCTATTAATTTGGAACAAAGAATAACCATTAGCTAAGAGAGAATTAGTGAGGTGGAATATCTCTTTGTTGAGACGTTGGGGGGTTCAAAGATGTGAATAGCTCGGGAGACAAGGGTTTTGAGAATGACAGACTTCTTAGCTGGGTGGTGGTGGATTGGACATGACAATACCTATCAATATGAGTCTTTTTACGAACACCTGATGGGAAAGGGAACCATCCCATTAACGAATGACTAAGATGTCAAGGAAAGGGAGTGAATTGTCATGCTAGATTTTCATGGTAAATTGAATGTGGGAAGAAATAATATTGAGATGGGCACAAAATGAGTTGAGAGAAGAATGTGCTTGCAGCCACATGACACAAGTGTCATTGATAAATTGAAAGCAACATTTGGGCTTCGAAGGGAAACAATTAAGGACTAATACTTCTAAGTGTTCCATGAATATGTTGACCACAATAGGGTATATGTTTTACTCCAACACAACGTAATTCCATAAATTCTTAGCACAAATAGTTCATTTACTAAGAAATATCCAACAAAATAACGACAATAGGTTGAAATATATATAGGATCGATAACATATATTTAGTAATGAATAAGATAGATAATAAGCTGATGATTGCAATGCCATTTAACAATACATTTATACGCATTAAATAGTCACAAGGGTTGATGGGTCAGTCCCCTTGGTTAAGTCAAGTCCACTAGTTAGGATGTCACTTAATTTTCTATTATTACTTTTGTTTTAGTTATGATGTCACTTGTTTTTGTCAAGAAAACAACAATAAAATCTAGCATGGAACAAGAGATGATATATGCTAATCAGAGTTAAAGGAATTATCCTATAAATATATCATCACTACAATGCAATATGATATAGTATGGCCCAAGCATTTCTCATTTGCCTCATCATTGCATGTAGAATTTCATGGTTATATGTGAAAGCAAGTACCCACAAGTGAAGATGTTCCACAAGAAAACAATGTCTCGCATGTACAAGCAAGCATTAGCTCAGTTATTAGATTAATTAGTTGTGGTCATATTCTAATTTACGATTCAAAATATTTGGCCACATAAAACCATAGTAAAAGAAGGTCAACATGAAGAAATAGGAGGCCAAAAAGGTGCCCACCATGTGGGCATACCTATAGGCCCCATAAGGGATGTTAGCAAAAATGGCTCTATGTTGATAGGGCCATGGAGGGACTAGTAACTCATAGAAGAACCATACAAATTGCGTACAACATTCTTTCAATTCCCATAAAATTTGGGCCTTTTGTCTATTCAGAGATTGTTTTCAATGCTACCTGCATGACTTGCGTACTAGCTTTCATATCCAATAATTTTCCCAGATAGACTAAATGCCTTAGTAAAGAAATACATATCTTAATAGGCTTGGGAAATATTACATTGAAATGAAAAATTGATTCCTTCATAAATAAATCTAGGAAGGCAAGTAACTACACTTCGAACATCTTATGTAAACAACATTTGAAATGCATTCACCAGCACTAATTTTTGTTCTCATTCTCTCGAGCACGCCATCAAAATGGACTTACTTTTCTAGCTAGTTTTAACAAGATCTCTGGAACAAGGTGTCTTCTTCGAGGTGAAGCAGCGTCATCTGCTTGTGCCAGTGGATCCCCTGCATGAATGATAGAAAGAATATCATGTAGAAGTTCATATTTCCCTCCTCTCAAAGGGTCCTGCACATAACAATAAGCAGTCACTACAAACATGAGTTTTTATGACCCCAAAACCACATATTTGTTTACCCTGCAATTGACAGATATTGGAGGGTGTATAATAGATCTACAGAAGGCAGTTATATGCAAATGTTCTATATTTATATTGTATTTCCTTGGTACCTCCCTGGAAAAGAACTCAATTTGTCTGCTAAAAATAATTAAACCATATCAACTGAAACGCTTACAGCCAAAAAAAAGACAGTAAAACATTTTAACACAAGGTTAGCAAACTATTACTATTCTCACCATAAACCCAACAATTAGTCTAAAATAGCTTTAATTCATTTGAAAAGTAAATTCAACATTCACAAAAATTCATAATTTGATCTCAGTCCGGATCATTTTAGTTTGTCACAGACCCATTTTGCTCCAACTTAAAGTCTATCTAGCAGTACAACAATGTTGCTTAATCATAAAACAGAACGGGTCATAGATCAACACCTACTCAAACTGAAT
>SNQJ01S0110260.1:0-17426 GCA_010110895.2 Picea sitchensis
CTGAGTGATTTTCTTGATGCCACTATAGTATGTAGGCAGTCGATAGACTGATCTAAAGTTGTTTTCATAATAACTAGGGGACTTCATATATACACAAAGGTATGTGGGAGTGATGGTTGTGTACATGTGTTGTATGATTCAGTACTACTCAAAGGGGTACCAATAGAGGTTACAGTGGTTTCCACCAAGGTGAAACATTTTCTTCGAGTAATTCATGAAAGCGTTTTATTTCCTACATGTATTCTTCCCCATCTGCATTTTTACCCACCGGATGACAGATCTATGTGCTTTACATACATCGACAATACACATCTCTACCTTGAATTTTTTTGTTCCCAAAATATCTATAGATGAAAGTGCTCTAATACCACTTATAAGGTACCAAATCTATTATGCAAAGTAGAATAGAATAACTATGATTAATACCAACAGTAACAACAAAATATAGATAACAAGAACACCATAAATGATACATTTATTGATAGAAATCCAAGTTCACTTTCCTCTTTGAGGGGGTAACCTCCAGCATAGTAGATATCAATTACAAAATAATTCTCAAGACAAAACTTTCTCATGCTTTCTACTCTTATTTATATTAATTCTATCTTCTAAAGAACATTCTAGAGGAAGAACATTCTAGAAATGTGAATTTCTATTTAAGTCTTCTTGTTTGCATTATTATATAGGCCTTATTTACTAATGTCATCCTTAATAAATAGACAACATATTATTCTATCTACTTGAGGGGTTAGGGAGGTTAGATCCCTAATATATCTTCTCATCCCCAACTCAACCAATTGATAGTGTATGGTTGGGGGTGGAATGTTGTTGACAAATTCAACTTCTTGACAACTTTTGTTGAAATTAGGTTCTTCTTGTTTCTATTGTAAAGAATGAAATGTATATAATTCCCCTTCACTCACACATATGAGTGGAAGAGGTTCCCACCTTCCTCATCCTCCTCTAATTCCTTTAGTTGGACCTTTTTGTGGTAGAAATGGGAACACTAGGTTTCAAGTCTATGGTCTATTTTCAATTATATGACTCATAATCATAGTCTAAGCTATAATTGGATTCAGATAATTTTTTATTCGCTAACAATGATTGTTTAGAATGACATTCATTAGCGTTGTGGCAAGGTATTTTTTGTATTTCACACCTATTAGCACTCTGTAAATTTTGTCCGGTTGATAGACAAATGACAAAGGTAACTATTTCAACCTACTTTAGAGATGGGTACTAGCCTGCTCAACTCAGAGAGGGCTCTCTTGTGTCACTTGATATATATTTGGTAATCAATGGCTAGATTCAAATTGTTTTGGGGGTTTTTATAAAAAAAATTGGCAAAGAAGGGGAGGGACTCTTGGGGCTATGGAATCAAAATTCTGAAATTGAATGAAAACAATGACTGGCTAGTAGAACTCTCCAGAGGATAAAGGCTAAATGAGGCAATGAGTTATTAATTGAGTTTAAGAAGGGTATAAGAAGAAAGAGAAAAATAATAACTGCATCAGAGCATTATTGAAATGAACTCTGAATTAGTTAACAGGAAATTCATACAGTTTAAATTGCTTAAGTCGAGAGCATCACAAGATGAATTATGAGATTTTAACTATCCAATTTAAACATAAGATAGTGCAAATGGAAATAAAGAATCACAGGAAATACATACGATGAAAGAAGACAAAACTCATATTACCACCATTAGAATCTTTTCATAGAGAATTCAAAAGCTTCTGCATGTGTATTCAATTTAGCTCCAGAAAATTACAATAGATTTTAGAAGAAACAAAAAGGTTCCCTTGCACTTCTACCAACATTAATTCATTCAGAATTTCTAGTACTTATACAATTCGATTACAATGGCTAAAACTGAAATGTTTCAGCTTCTAAAACTGACTATAATAATTTCAACTGACAGACTCAACATATGAACCAATTTACAATGATTAAACAAAAAATGTTTCATAGGCTAGGGACGAATCTCTCTGACTATTTGGCTTCCTTTGCGCCAATTGTATTGCTATGATTCCCTATCGAACTTTCCAGTTTGGTGACACCTGGAGGTTACTTACTCGTCCCTGTAAAGTTGCATTTCATTTTGCCCAACCGTACGATCTCCTTCCACTGTGAGTAATAAGGAATCTCGTAATCCATCATCTCCTTTATCAGAATCTCCAGGGAAATGCAGGCAGCATAAGATGTAGTTGGCAACCCGGTCTTAACTATATTGGAATGATTCAAACTATCAAAGTCTGCAGCCAATAATTCCACCAAACTAGGCCCCTTCAAGTTCTCTTCCAAGCCTTCAAAATTTGAATGATCCATTCTGCACTGAGTGAGGAGAGAATTGTATTCCTCTTAATTGTATAATTTCCCTTTACCATCACAAAATGGTGGGATGCCCTTGATAAACAATTGTTCAAAAGTATCTCTAAACTCTTGTATTCTCTGTTCTATTTGCATAACTTTGGTTTGAAATGATTTGAGCAAATTGTGTTTAAAGATGATCCTCCTAGCCCAAATGACCAGTGTAGTTATATCCTTTACCTCAATGGTTTGAAGATCGGCACTCGACACAACCTGAACCAATCTCCCCTGTCTTTAAGCTTACTTAGGACATATCCTGAACCAATCCATCAGTGCTTGATCCAACTTCTGTATTAGAAGGTAAAATGACAACCATATCTAATGTTGCTACCTATCCTTGTGACCAATTCTCTTTCTCTTTTTCTAGTTGCAACACTTTAGCTTTGTAATTTAGTGCTTCTTGTATGAATGTCTCCTTTTATTGATATAGAGCATTTAGCTCTGATGTCTGTGGATGTTCTGTGGCGGACATCTTCAACTTCTTCTTTAGGATTTGGATAATCTTCTCTTTCTCATATAAAGAATCCTTTACCCCTTGAGGGCCTTCAGATTCCAATCTTTTGACCAGTGTCTGCCAAGATTTTATGGATTCTTTCTCCTGCTTCAATTTTCCATCCAATTTGAGGGAATGTGTTGTCATTCTTGAAACCATCAAACTCAAACTTAGGTAGCCTGAGTATATCATGTCACTGGCATTCCTGTGGAACTTTACTTTTTCTAGGGCACCAATATTTTCATAATGCATCTTGATTTTAGACACTTTATCATCATCTGTCATTGCTATGTTAAATGTATTTCTTTCCACATCTTTGACTGAAAACAGGGAAGCCTTATGCTGGTATATCTTCTCTACCTCAGGAAACAAGTCTCTTATTTCACTAAGTCAACAACATACTGGTTCATTAAGTCTTCTTTGGATTGGTAGACTGCCCCAGGTGTCTTGCTAAATACATGTTTCTTGCTGCTAAAAAACCTTGAGATGCTTTCACTTTGTGGCGTGATTTCGGTACAGGCCTCTTCGTTCTTGGTTACACTTTCCACCATCTCCATGCTTGTTTTCTCTTTAGGTTCTTCTTCTTCCAGGTCCACTATATGAGAGGATGGTGTGATTTTCATTTTATTGAGAATATTTTGTTGACTACTGGCACCCAGTGCCTCTGAACTGCTCCTCTTGTTATAAACACTCATCTTTGGAGATTTAACAATCAACCTTGGGGAAGTTTTCTGTGTTTGGATCTACAGAGGGGAAGACTCTATTTGTTGTGTCTGATCAGGTTGCAAAGTGACTTCCATATCTGCACAGGTTTCTCGATTAGCCAGTTCATCAAATCCTTCAATATTCTCATGCTCATAGGGGCCTGGTCTTCGCATCAGTCTCCTCTTAGATATGATCTGATGGGGATCATATTTCCTACCTTGTGACTATGTAAACCTGAATCCAATGAGTTTGGATTGGATATGAGGTAAACATGACCTGGTGTTTACCACAAAGGGCCCTATTATGAAAGGAAATTTTAAGTTAGATGCCTTGTGCATTTTCAGGAAATGCTTTGTCTATGAAATAACTCTTTGTCTGATGAACTCTAGGGAAAATGTTATGGGAGTCAGGAAAAAGGAAAAATCTAAGGTCCTTCTTGATAACCATATACCCAAATTACAATAGAATGTACGAACAAAATCCAATCTCCCACCCTGTTCTTTGGATTTGGTTGCAAAGAGATTTTCATTTCTTCTAAAACCCTTGGCAGGTCCATGCCGAAGATGAGACTATAAACCCTGGACACGATTGTGTTCATGAAAATAAGCATGGTGATCCTTTTGCATTCAGTTGAGATGAATGCGTCTTCATGGAATTTGGTCTTATTCGATTCCAAGAACATTCTCAGTAAGTGCGTGTAGTACCTGAAGTGTCTCAGTGAATTTGAATTTACCAGTTGTTGGTGCATATTGTCAGCGATGAGATTTTCAAAACTAATACAGACCGACTAACTAAACTCTGACAGAAAAAAGGTCAGCAGGAAACCCAGCAGGAATTCTACTACAAAGTTGTCGTTATCCAATCCTAGAATTTGACTAAGTATGAAACAAGCCCACTGGACTTCAATAACCATGAAACTTACATTGATAGGTAACGATAGACTCTCAGAATGGTGTTCAGTTTTAACAATGGTCTACAAAAATAGGGTTTTTACTTCGGAGGGACATTCTTGGTAGACTGTGATCATTTTCTCTTCCTCGAAGGGCTCTAACGATGTCGGGAAAGAATCTGGTATACTAAGGGTGTGTCGAATTGATGGGCTATCTATTTCACATAAGACTTATGACTCTAACTTATTCAAAATGAACTTTTATTCCTGTGAATAATGTTTTTCACACCAGGTTACGAACTCTGGGAAAGAGAAAATGACTTCTACGATGTAAGGGGTAATGGAGGCTTGGGCCGCTTCGAGGAAGGGTACCCATTTTCCAACATTGTCTAGCAAATTGGATTTGGACATGGAAATGGGTGAGACTGTTATTTCTGTGTCAAATACATCTAAGTCCCTGTCAATTAGGGATTCTTCTTTATAGGCGAGGTCTTTCTCTATTATGGATAAAACGACAAGTTTCGTGTCCATAATGAAAAATACTCGTGAATCGACAGAGAATGCTCGAATCTGTTTCACTGTTGAGTTTCAGTTTCGAATGGAGCATTTGCACCATTTTTCTAACGTTCGAACGCTTTGAAATATCATAAAATAATGATTGGGGCCCTCCTCTTATATGTTCTTTTCGATATCGAGGGTGGGGAAAAACAGTTTTGGGTAGACCAATTTTCACCCCGATATGCCTCTGATGGCACCACGTGTCCACGAAATGAAACCGTGGTATTTTCCCCAACCCGCCCTCAAACAATTATCTTTTGCGCTACTCTGTCACCTGATATGTGTCTTAGTTGTCAATCTGGGCCGCTTCAATATCTACGGTCTGTCAGGCCTTGTCAACTTCCGTGGCTTCACTATATTTTCCCTTCTTCGCCAGATGTAACCTGGTCCTCCAAATCAAGCCTCATCTCCACACTACTTTTTCCCTCTGCTAAATCTGAAACTTGTATTCCATACAAAAATTTTATGGTGATAACAACACCAATTTGCATTGTACTTCTTTGACTTCCCATTACTCTTATTTTCATGTACCTTAGACTAGTTGTCTTGAGTTTGGTTATAACTACTCTATAATTTGTTTTAATAGTTATGGAAACATTTACCATTTTTTTTATGGATGATTTGTAGACCCAAACTCTCTCTTGACCTTTTGTCAAATTTGTTTCTCGATATTAACAACATATCAGTAAATGAATCATAGTGAAGAGATTTCCAAAATATACATTTTTGTTTGAATATACTTGTGTAGTCCATAACGGTATTTTAGAACCAAGTTCTACTCAGAGTCCTTGATACCTAAATTTGAACACAAGGTATGGAAGAAATTGGTGTACTTCAAGACCACCTAGTCTTTATTTTGGTGTAAGGTTGTCCATATCATGTAATCTTCATAGTAGTTTACAACAAGGTAGAATTACTCATTGAGGTCATCAACAAAATCTACCCAAGTGAGTTATGTCCCAATGTTTCAAATTCACATTTATCATGTTTCACATAGAAGTATCCCACCAATATTTGACATGGGGAATGGAATTAAGGAGTATGGAGGTGATATGCTAACTATTGGAAAACAATTGAATAGATTAATAACCCTATAGAAAATTTTACTATTTCTCCAAAGCATCCATGTCTATATTTCCTTCAAACAAAGGAACATTGCAGTTAAGTCATGCATTGAAAGGAATCATACCTCCAAAGTGACTTATTTTCAAAGGTTCCTCCATCACTGTTGGGATTCATCAAAGGATCTAAGTGACATTATCCATCATGTTGTTCCTCTATCGCATGATGGATTCCTAGAGTAACATCTTGATAGAATCTCTAATTCCATTGTCTTTATTTTTTTTCCATGGGAGGACACTTGGGTTGGAGAGGAAAGTAGTCATTAGGTTCAATTAGTTTGAGTTCCAACTCTCTATACCTTAACCTCGTTGAGAACATGCACAAAAAACAATAAAGAGAAAATTGCTTTGATATTATTAATTTAGATTATATTGGGAACAAAATCAATATAGAAATAATAGGAAAAATAACACAAATATATTACAAGAGCATGATAATACAATGAAAATAAATCTCTATTAATGAATGACATAGTGAACACATTGCAATATGAAAATCAATATAAACTGGATAGAATGGTGGTAGTTTGCATTTGAGAAGAGATGTGTCAACTACAACTCATTCACAAAAATACTCTCTCAAGAAGCTGAAAATTCCTTTTCACATAAGATCTAAAAACCTTGAGAGGAAAAAATCCTAAGATATGTCAACTATAAACCCTGGGGAACCTAATTGATATGTCAGCTTCCCCTAGGTGCAAATATCTCATACTGATTCCATTTGGGACATTTTTTGGACAATTACAAATATTATTTTAATCTCTATGTGTTTGTCCAACCTAGAAATCAAATATTATTTGATCATATAAATCACCAAAAATGCATGGGAAGTGCCTAAAAAATGTGCTAGAAGTTCAAGGTCTGTAAAACTATTGTAAAACTAGCAAGGTGTATGACCCTTTTCTAAGTTGGTGCTAGATTTAGGTAGCCACCTATATCCACCTAGATTATAATCCATAGCCCAATAATAGACATTTGTTTGGATTGATTCAAAAAACTATTTAATTTATATTTATTATTGTGAGTTGTGTTGATAAATCCAAAGTACATATGCTTCATACAATATTTATAAATTGAATCTGGGCTACCCACTATAGTTGGAAAAACACCAATTGTGAAGTGAGAGAGGTGAATTAAGTGACCATGGGAATGGTGTTATAGCCTTGATTTCCACCCTACAAGACATAAGGGAGTTCATAAGATTATACAAGCCTACACAAACAATTTGCCTAATATTTGGCCCCTTTTTGGAGGTCATCGAAGGTCTAAGAGGGTTCAACATACGATGATCATCGCACTTTGGCAGTAGTGAAACAAGTGATTCAAGTTTGTAAACCATCTAAATTCATGGAGTTATGAAGTGATAAGTGAGGGATGAGTTGTATCTTTGTGTCATAGGCCTAGAAATGCATGACATTTGAGTCTATAGTGGCCTCTAGAATATCTAGAAGCTGTCTGAAGCCTCCTCCAAAGAGTTATATAACAAAGGAAAGTATTGGTCAATGGGAAGAGAAATAAGAACTATTGTTATGTTGTCCATTTGTAGAGGTGCTTGTCCTACCCATTGCAACCAAAAGTCAGAGATCCTATCCTGACAAAGAAGATGAAGGGAGAAGCAAGGAGCAAGGAGTCAAGGGAGAATGACATCATTACCAAGGAATGTTTTGATGTAATTTTTCTATCATATTTAATAGATCAATGGTTTTCCCCCAAATAGTTTGTATTCTATGATGAAAATGTTTGGATTTGATTGTATGAATGATAAATCAAATTATATCTAAGGAATATTGATGATTTATAACACTAAATAAAGAAGAAGATTGGTATTTTTTGTTTCTTCTGTGCAGGGAGAAGGTGACAGGAGTTGGAGCTGGAAATTCAAATCTACATCAGCCAATATCCACAAGAACAACCTTTACATACAAGATATGCTAGTCTATCCTTATTGGGTGTAAAAGAAATTGTTTTCTCTAGATATGTGTAACCATAGAATTCTAAACCCCCTTTTTTTTAGGATCATTAGGTAGGTCCTAGGGATATTTTCCAGTTTATTCAGTAATATCCCTGTGATATTTTGTCCCATAACAAAACTATCGACCATACTGGGGAAGAATTCTTCTCTAGTTTGAGTCTCTTTATCAATCCTTTGATCTACTTGATTGTAATTTTCTTTTGTTTTTCTTCCATTGATTCCCTTAGAGGATAGATATATAAATCTAATAGATATGAGATAGATCTGACAGATCTGGAATAGATCCATCCTTTCCTAAAAAATCAAATTCCTTTATCATCGTGTGTTGCAGCATAATAGTCTCGTGACGATCATCGTTGGGTCACTAGTTTGTGTCCTGTGATGTCCTATAAAAACTGTAGATTTGTAGACAACATCCATTCCTTTGAGATTAGGTTTGTCCTGTGATCCTTCAAGTCTTTGAGTGGCATATTTTGATTGATCTTTCCTTTGTTTAAGATATTTTGTCACATAATCTGTTTTCAAGTGGTTTTTGATTGCCTTTGTGTGGCTTGTTTACATTGCTTGGATAACTTTTGTTTATGTCTAAGAGTCTCTGTGAAGTTAGGAAAACCCAATAGATCTAAAGAGATCTAGTTGTGTTTTTTATTGGTTGCATTAGTTGTCCTTTTGTAATTGTTGTCCATTACTATATCAACGCCCCTAGGTGTGTTTTGGGTGAGATCTTGATAGAGACATTGGAGTGGGATGATCCAACATCACCTCCAATTTTCTACAACCCATTTTATTCTTGTTGTTGATGGTTTTCCTATTTCATTTGCATTATTTATTAGATCATGAGTTTTTTGCATTATAGTCACAAAAAATAACAAAAGAAAAAAAACAGGACAAAAAATTGTTGCATGCTTATCTACTTTTGAAGCATTAGTGAAAAGAGTGCATTGGTTCTTTATTGTTTGGTTTCCAATTCTTGAAATATTTTTAGGTCTGAAATGTTTGTTGGCTTTTTGGTGTATGCGAGGTTTCATTTCAAAAGTTGCAAAGAAAAGGAAAATATCTCTTCCCCCCATAGCTAGATTTCATCGAATTGAAAATTTGTATTATCATATTTGCATTGCTTGGTTGGGTCAAGAGTCACAAAATCATCAAAAGTTTCATATTCTTCCCTTGGACTTAAGAAAATATCATTAAAAGAAAAAGTGTAATCGAAAGTTCATTAGACACTTTTCTTTTATAGTGAACCAACATTAGATAGGATTAGGGCCTTGAATTAGGATTGTAGACTCAACTCTCCAGGGCCACGAAAAATAAACTTAGGAGTCATAAATGAGTGATAAACACATTCTTGCAACTAGTGTGTTAGGAGCCTCGTCTAACACGGGAGTTAAGCACAAGGTCACATCGGGGAAAGTAGGGATATTTCCCCTCTTTGCTTCTTTTGGTGTTTACGATACCACTTTGATTGCTACATATACGAGGGATTCATTAGTTAACACCTTCAAAGATTTGGGATTAGTTACCCTTCCCTTATGTGTGGTTGGACCTATGACTCTTTGCCCAATAATTGATTGTGAGGTGGTAGCCTTAGTGACCTTTCCTTGGTAGCCACAGAGGTGACTGCTAGTGGGATGTTCCTGTAGTACCTAGGGAAGACATTCATTCATAATATCAGTTTCCCCAGAGGGTGGTCTCCTTAATAAAAGGTTATTTGAATAGTCAAGTTTGTTTCATAGAGATCATTGTAATTTCCCCTCATACCTTCTCTAGCCAATGTTGTGGGGACTTCATATCCCCCATAGGGTTGGTTCTCAGAAGGCCACTGACCCAATTGATTTTCTTGTTGTTAGACTAGATTGATTAGGGGTGTTCTCTTTGAGTCTGATTCTATATCAGAATTAGGTTGAATTGTGTTTGGATTTTCACTTATTACATTCATCATCATTGAATCTGCATCATGTTGTGCCCATCGACTATGAGGACTTGAGTCCATTATGTAGGTGCAAATGCCTCTAAAATGGTGTGATATAGGTGACAAGGAATTCTAAGGGTATTACCTTTGGTTTGGTGAGACTCGTTTAGTCGAAGTGGAAGTGATAGATGGACATCCTACAAATTTTAACCCTCCTTTGACTGAGCCAGACACACCTATACTTTTCCAGGTAAGGGAAATTTTTAGTGATCCTTTTTCTTTGTTTAGTCATCCTCATATCATGATAGGATCAAGTGTTGCATTTAGTGTGGTTGAGCTATCAAGTCCATCCTAAAGTGGGATTGGGGCATCCTAGTGATGTCCATGTTACCACCCCTTATCTCTAGTGGACCTACACCATCCATACATTTTTCTACAAGTCCCTCAATCTAGGGGATGTCGGTTGTGTCATCCTTTCCATACCTCGGTATACCTAAAATTCCTACACCCATCCCATCCATTTTTATGCCCACTTATAGATCATTTTTCTATAGGGAGATGAGTCTTGGTTTAAACATGGGAGGTGGAAATCCTTCCACCTTTTCCAATCCTATGAGCGACTCGACATTGCCAGGCGTGGGTGTCCCTTTTGGGTGGAATATTTCTAGTGGTTTTGGGGTTTTCCCTAGCCAAGCTAGGGGTGGTAGTACATTAGGAGGTTTTAAGTTTCCATGGGTCAACACACCCTTCCCTAGGGGGCACTTCCCTTTTGGACAACGTTTCACTATGGGGAGGATTTCCTTTTGTTAACACATCCAGTCCTAGAGGTTTCTTCCCTCAGACTAACTCTCAGAATGTTTTTCCTGGAGGGTCCACATTTACCCCTATGGGCATGTTTGGGTCTAGGAGCAGTCAAGATCCTGGAAGTGGTGCCATTCCTAGTGGTACTCACTCCTCGATAGCTCCTTAACACTCTAGTAGTTCAAATATAGGGGGACTGCAAGGTCCATCTGGGACAACAAAGACTTCACCTCCCTCAAAGTACTCATTCACGTCATTTCCTTTCCTCAAAATGTTAGACATACCTAATTTTTCATGATTGATGAATGACCCTATTTCCCATGACCCTTCATAACTGATAATTCCTTCCAAGATTCCATTAGATATCCCAAAGTTTGATGGTAAGCCGAGAGAGGTTGCATCTTTTCCAGATATCCCTGACTGAAGATGCCACCAAATGGTACATTGAATTAAAAGGTGGTTCCTTTAAAATATTCAATGACCTAGAAATGATATTCATAATGCATTACCGATTTCCCATATGGTACAATATGGGAATTGATCTCTTAAATTCATTTCATCAAGATAATGCCACTCACATTTTCGATCATATACATGAGTGGGGAGGAGGGCATAGGATGATTAAGGCACACATATCAGACAAACTCCTAATGGAGTGGTTCACAAAGTCCCTCCTAACACCCATTTCCTAAGACATAGATATGGCTAGGGAGACAACCGAGGAGCAAGCCATTTTGCATGCCCAACACTTATAATTAATTTACTCTCAGTCGAGTACACCTTATGACATCATTTCAAATTATCCTAGGCTGTTGAAATATCCAAGGAAGAAAACACTAGGACCCCATGTCGATGGTGTGGTTGGTTATATTTCCCATGCATTTATGAACTAGTTAGATGACCATATGGGTCACATGTCAATTTCATCACAGTTGTTGGCTTCTAGCACTAGTGCTCAAACTATTGTAGTACCTACTCATACCTCTGAGGTGAATTCTATTGGGTAGTTGTTATATTCTTTTCATGTGTGTGTGAGGGTGTGTCATATTTGATGACTGTGTTTTTCGCTATTTTTAGTGGTTTTCTAAATTAATCCAAGATTAAGGGATTGGGATTTTGGTAGTTGTGGAATACCTAAAATATTGTGTATATATTGTATTGTGAATGGTAAAATTAAAAATAATGAAGAGTTAAGAGGTGTGGCACTGTGGAAGGTTGGTTTTCTCCCAGTTAAGGGTTTCCAATGTAAATCTTTGTGTACTATATGTGTGATCCATTGATTAATTTATGTTTTTCTTAGAATCTATATGAATTGCTTTACTTGACAGGTTTAATACTTACATGTGGTATCATAGAACATTTTTTGCTTCAGGGGGATTCCTTTGTTGTTGAGGGTTTGTCTTGGTCTTGATAGATCAATTTTATCTTGGGTCTATGATAAACCTTGGTTCATTGGGAGATTTGCAGTGGTGATTCGTGTGTTGAAAGAGAATGGCAAGAAGTTCTAAAATTGAGATTGATAAATTCAATGGTAATAACTTTGATCTATGAAATCTCAATATTGAGGACCTTCTTGTAGACAAAGAACAATTGATTGTTGTGGATATTGGTACATGAAATAATGGTACACAATTGTTATTTCTCAAAATGCCACTACTATGCATTTTTGACATTGGCCTACTCATTTACACATTTTTCAACCATTTTTGTTGAGGTTCCTCTTAAAAAACACATTTTTGTATGGTGGACACACCATGTTACATATGCAACATGCATACATATACTAGTTGTATACCTGACATCCCGCGTATACTCTAAAAAGTTGCAAAAAATAAAAATTTATGTGCTTTCGGGCGAAGTTTACGGGCTATGTCAGGTTGTAAAACCATTTTACCTCCTGTAGCCCTTATGACAACTGAATAAACATCATTTATCCATATAAAAGAACCATAGGGGGGTCATTTGGATATATGAAAGAAGAGGCAAGTGAACTCTACCAAACAATTTCTCCCTTGCATTCCAAGCCTTTGCATCTCGTTCTGAGTTTTCATCCTCAGTGTTCCCAATCATTCATCCTCTTCATACAATCGTTCCATTTCCTTCTATTGGCATGTGGGTTGTGAGGATCTCATTTTGGGAATGGTACACTTGGAGTCTAAATAGAGGAACCCAGATGAGGTTTATGGAGTAGCGTCGACAAGATTAAGGTTGTATCTTACCATCTTGTTATCAATAAACGAGAATCTTCTTGTCCCAAATATGTGTCTCTTCTTATTTATATTTATAAATGGTTTGCATGAATATATATACCTTTAAATGATCTTGGTAATCACATATGCTTTTATATATTGTTCTTTGAAGTTTTTTCAGGCCAAGATTGGGAGGAGGCCTGAAACCCAGGAGCGAACAACAAGAGGAAAGGATCTACTACAGATGAAAGGACTTAAGGTGCATACTTTGATTTACTTTCGCTTTCCTGAATTGTCATTATATCTTGTTGGATTTTGGTATAATAGAAGTAATTTTGTCTTTTAAGGTGTCATGGCTCTACCTAGTCACTAGACCCAGTTTAGGGGGAATTTTTTCCCATAGTATAATTATAGCTCAAAATTCCACTACTATGCATTTCTAACACTGGCCTACTCATTTACACATTTGTTAACCATTTTTTCCGAGGTTCCTCTTAAAGAAAAAAAATTATGGTATACACACCCTACTACATATGCAACACGCGTACATACGCTAGTTGCATACCTGGCATCCCGCGTATAATCTAAAAGGTTGCAAAAGATAAAATGTTATACGCTTTCGGGAGGAGTTTATAGGCTATGCCGGGTTGTACAATGATTTTACCTCCTATATCCCTTCTCACAAACAAATAACCATCATTTATCCATATAAAAGGGCCCTGGGGGAGTATTTTGGATATATGAAAGAAGAGAAAAGTGAACTCTGTCAAAAACGTTCTCCCTTGCATTCCAAGCCTTTGCATCTTGTTTTGAGTTTTCATCGTCAACACTCCCAATCATTCATCTTGTTCATACAATCATTCCATTTCCTTCTATTGGCATGTTGGTTGTGAGGATGTCACTTTGGGAATGGTGCACATCGAGTCTAAATAGAGGAACCCAAGAGAGGTTCATGGATTTGTGGCGGGAAGATTAAGGTTGTATCTTACCATCTTGTTATTAATAAAAGATAATCTTCTTCTCCCAAATATATGTGTCTTCTTGTTTATATTTATAAATGGTTTTCATGAATATCTATACCTTTAAATGATCTTGGTGATTATGCATTTGTTGTTATATATTTTTCTTTGAATTTGTTCATGCTAGCATTGGGAAGAGGCTTGAAACCCAAGAGCAAACAATGAGAGGAAAGGATCTACTACAAACCAAAGGAATTAAGGTGCATACTTTGATTTACTCTCCCTTTCCTGAATTGTCATTAGGTCTTGTTGGATTTGGGTAGAATAGGAGTAATTATGTCTTTTAAGGTTTCATGGCTATTCTTAGTCACTAGACCCAGATTAGGGGGAATTTTCCCCATAGCATAATTGGTGACTCCACTAGGGAAGTTCTCTAGGGTCTTGTTAGGAGTTTCTTTTTGGTTTGAATTCATGTTGTTTTTTTGTGCTTTTTGAGTCTGTGAGAGTTCTTGGTCACCTTCCAAGTGTTTACCAATTTTCCTGATCTGGATGATCACTCTAAATCTTATTTTTTTTTTATATTTCTTAGTCATATATGCACCCTAGTATAAACCCATAATGTGTACACTTGTGCTCTGAATTTAATCTAGCCCACGAAAATATGCATGTTGCCTATGAACAACACGTGTGTCTATTCTTTTGAAGAGTATTTTCGAAACAAAATTCATTCCTTCCACGAAACCTGTGGTTTCTTAGGTCCTATTGAGTTCCAATAACTTTTTTAAATGATTTTGGACAATATTTAAGTCTCAGATTTCTTAAGAAATTGTAAATAAATCCTCTTGTTTAGTTTTCTTTGTCTCTTTTTGTCTTTTATCAAGGTTGAAGGTGTGCTTTTAATATTTAGGTTCTCCTTTGGATTTTGGTGAATCCCTTCTTTCCGACAGTGGTTTAGGACCTGAGTCAGTCTCTTGGTTGTTCTCCTTTTCTCTTGGTATTCTTTGAAAAGAAAAAAAATACAGTTTAATTGTTTTCAATTCAGAAGCATATACAAAAACTTAAAAAAAAAATTGTAGTTCCTTAACTGCGTTTGCATGTCACTTTGCATGTTTTTTTGGTTGTAATAGCTTAGGTTATGTTTATGACAGAAAATAAGTTCTAACCCAAAGTTCCTTGATACTTTATTTCCGAAAAAGGCTTGAGTAGTTGCATTTCATTTGAAACGAAAAATCATAATAGGATAGGTCATGCATAGGATCTTGGTTTTCTTTTCGAAAAGTTTGCACTTTAAGTGAAAAGAGACAAATATTCATTTGTAGGACATAGCTTGCTTTCATTATCATTTAAAGAAAAATGTTCTAAAAAGATCTATAATTCTCCTCTTTTTCGTCTCTAAAAGAACATCACGAGTTTCACCACCACACCCCTGAGTAATCAAGCCACTAAAATTAATGCTTAATGTTAAAATCAATAAGAATTTTTCATTTATAGGGTACACCAATTAGACTAGGATCTAGGGCCTTGGATTAGGTGTGGAGAGAAAAATATCCAAGGCAATTAAACAAGCTTAAGAGTCTAAGTTAAAGAGTGTTGAAGTCCAGTTCTCGTAAAATTTATCTAGGACCCCCCTCTAACACAAGGGCTAAACATAAGGTTGTGTGAGGAGAGGTAGAGGAGATAATCCCTCCAAAGTTAGACCAAGCATAGTGGGGATCATATTTGAGGGTCATTCTTTGGATTCTACTAACTGCATTTGACTATAGAGCTCCATGGACCTCAAATTAGTTCAGGATCCTCAGTTGTCTTCTGAACCATTTTCTTTCGGTACCCTTGAAAGTCTTTGGACATAGCTATCATGCTCATACGATCAACCCTCCTGTCGACTCTACCTTCCTGGTGATTGACTACAAGATGGAAACCTAGTTTTATTTTATATATACTCACACAGGTGACTGTGAGGGGCATACTACGGTACCTAGGAGAGATGTCGGATGCAAAGTATACCCGAATGGTGTTTCCATGTTAGAGTTACACTTGCACTGGTAAGTTTCTCTAGTGTTGGTTGGTGTAACTGTTCTTCCTAACATTCTATTGTTTGATTGATTCATCTTTAGGCATTTTGTAGTATGTTCTCTTTGATTGTTAGGGTCGTAACCCGCACATAGGTAGAACAATATATTCGGATGTAATAAAGGTCAATATTAATAAGGCCTTTCAATAAAATAGAATAAGGCATATGTAAGAAGACCTAATAGAAGCTTCTGCTTCTAGAAGGATATTCCTCTAGATGCTCCTTTTTAGTATAAATAGGAGTCGAGGGTATGAGAACCCTAGCTTGCATATTATTGTAATAGAGCTCTGCTCAACTGGAGGTTGCCCCCTCGAAGAGGCCCGTGAACATTGCTTTCTGATTCAAAGTGTTATTTATGTTATTATTCTCATATCATTCCAGTGTTATTGTGGTGAATTCTCTGGTTATATTGTTGTTATTCTGCCATTACTAGCATTTTATTTCTGTTCTACATACATTGTATATCTGGTATATTACAAGTGGTATCAAAGCACTTTCCTTGGAAGAAAGTGTGGGTTAATTTTTTTTTCCAGGGTAGAGATGTATTCCAATGTCTTTAAGCCACAGAGATCTGTCATTACGCACATAACCCCGCAGTTGAGGGATTCATACACACATGAAATACAAGTGGTACTTAAGCGCACATCTATTGGCCACCCTTGTAACCCCTGTTGGTACCCCTTCGAGTGGTATCACATCAGACAACACCTGTGTATGGATTGGCCTAGATTACCTGAAGCCCTCTTTAGATAAACCGATCGGTCACTTGACTACTATAGTGTCACCGAGAACAACACTCGAGAATATACTCTCTAGTACTTGGGTAGTTGAGTAGTACGGCTAAGGGTATAGTCTATCCTCCTTAGTTAGTTCCCTGAGATATTGGGCCAAGTAATACTATTGGACCTCGCACGTATATCAGAGAGTTATAGTACAGGGAAAACCCTTGTATTTAGAACCCTTGAATACCTAACCCTTGGGGACAGAAACATAAACAAATTAAAACAGACAAGATCTGTTACTGTGCAACTATGTTTGGGTTGCCAAGTAAATACACATTTCTTTCAGGTTAAGAATTTGGGAATTTCCTATTTGCAGTATTCTTCACCATTATTTGAGACCTATTCCATTGGATTCATCTCTTCTCCCTTATCACATTCATCCATATCATTTTTTGGAAAAAAAATTGACCCCGCCCGCCCCTTTTTTGTTCTCCCATCCTCATGGCCCATACTCGTAACCAAGACTTGGAAGCTCGCTTCAACACCTTGAAATCTAGTCTCATCGAGACCCAACAAGAAGTGAAACACCTTAGTGCCAATGTTGTTGCCATCAATACAACCATGTAGTCCTCAATGGAAGAAAACAAACCAGACCTCACCACCTAGC
>SNQJ01S0110260.1:27941-56860 GCA_010110895.2 Picea sitchensis
GTGAGTATCCTAATGTGGGTTTCCCCATACACTACCATGTATTCTTAGGTAAGAAATTCACTTTAGAGCCTAAATCAAGTATGACATATCCCATATTGAAATCCCCAATGTTGGCATTTAACCTGAATTCCCTACTTGTTCTTATTCTCGCATAGAGATGATTAACTTTCCTCTGTTCTAACTTCCCTTCTACTTCGGTGTTGCATATTTCTAGAAAGTTTTGTAAGACCTTAATGGATGATGGATAATTCAATAAATTGACACAATATTGCAGAAACATCTTTGCATTACTTACTTGATTTGAAGGTTGTCCTTTGTTGGTGTGATCCATTAAGGATGGAATTTCATACAATGGTGGTTGCTGACTTTTCTACGCAATTGATGTAGATGCAATGTTCTCTTTTAGAATCTCCTGTTTGGCCTCCTTAAACGTCTACTTTTATTTATGAGTATAAAAATGCTTCTGTGGCTCTGTGTTCTTCTTGACCCACTAGTGTTGAGATGGATCCTATTTTTCTACATCAACTCCCATCTTGGGTCCTCCTCGAGTAACTATGTTGATGTTATTCCCATAATCCTTGTCTTCTTCCAAAATCCACTAGACATTTTGATTGTTCTGGTTCCTTTTTTCCTATTTTTTTCCCAATAATATTGGGCAATCTTTTGTGTTGTGGTCATATGCGTGACAATACATACATGTTGGAGGTGGAAGTGGACAGTATTTTGCATAGTGTCCTAGTTTTTATCAACCGTGGTAGACTACTAGCCCTCTTCCTCATCCAAATACTCCTCTGCCATGACCTCCACCTCTGAATCCAGCTCTGTCTCCACGTGGTGCATTGTATTGGGGTATCTGTTTATACTGCACTATATTATACTACGGTTGCATGATATTGAATTGTGGTTGCAAATTATTGAACTGCGATGCATCTTGTCCTGTCATCATCTCTTCTTGCACCCTGTAAGTATTTGAAGTTCTCTCTCTCATCGATTCCAACATTCTGCAGTCCTTGTCATCATGACCCACTGATTTACAAAAATTCTAGTAAGAAATTTTGGCATTGCATTATAATTCTACATCATTGGAAACTGATATGGATCATGCCCGTGTGTCTTACAAATTTCACACCATGATCCTTCTATTGGCAATGGGTTTGGCACCCATGCTACCAAGTACTTCACAAAGGTTGGACATTCATTCTTATGGTGTCCTTCTATCCTACATAATGTATACTAGACAACTTCTCTCTTCTCCTTCCCTTTATTCGGGTTCAACTGAAATGCCAGATTCTTGAGATCCTCTTTCAACTCTTCTATTGCTAGATTTGTTTGTTGATACTAGTTTTCTTCCAGCTGTAGGGTTGCTTGTAGTGCCTCTACCCGAATTTGAAACTTTTGTTGTCTCAAAGGATAATTCAAGTGTGGTAATAGTGAGTTCACAAATAAATGCCTATGTTGCATGTCAGTAATATATTACTTCAACTTACCTTTTATATGTTTGAACTTTTGATCAATCTCCTAGATAGACTCACCTGGATTTTTCCTGATCGCTATCATTTCGTTCATGTACTGGTCTTGTGATATTGGCTTCTGAAATTCATTTACCACAACGTTTTCACCTCCAAGACAATATTTGGTGATCCTTGTGGACTGTTTACAAAAAGGCTCATGTACCAGTCTAGCGCACAGTCTCTTAATGTTATAGGCAACTGCACAAATTTTGTATCCTCATTCGTAACCTACATTTCTTCCCAGATCTTTTCATAGATGCATAAATTCTTCTCAGGGTCCTTTGACATCTCTCCATAAAACTATGGTAATATGATAGTGGGATCTACTTCTGCCATTTTGAAACATGTTGAACTACTTCCTCCATGTTGTGTAGATAGTTGAATATTACTTCCTAATCGTGTACCCCAAATTGTTTCCCCTCTATTGGACCCCTGAACTGTTGCCCCTCTTCTACTAAAAATTGGTTGTCTAAAAGATTGTGTTCCTTCAAGTGTATTAGTCACACATGGGGTTGTATGTTCCACACTAACTATGATCTGGACTTGATTTCTTCCTTCTGTTCCTAACCCTGTACCTCTAGTTTTCCTTTCATATGTTGTGCACATGATTTCTTGAATTTGATCCACAACCGGGAGATCCTCTACCTCTTCGTCATCACTCGCTAAGCCCTCTCTATCGGCTATGGACCTCTTTTTGTTATTAATCTTATACTTGTAAGGTATACCATTGCATATTGTTCTATATTTTTCAATTATCTTCTTTTTCTGGTCCTCGTCCATCATGATCGGTTCCATGGCCTCCTTCTTGTTCCCCTTATCTAGATCCCCATCCATATATCAGAATCCTGTCAGTGCTTCCCCCATGTGTACAAGGAAGTTTAGTTATCTGATTCCATGGTCATCACACATTTGTCATATAATAAAATATTTATGGAAGTATATAGTGATCTTATGTACCTACCTTTGGGTCCCTTCAAAAATTCCTGCTCGATAGCAGTGTACAACTTCGCACTATCAACTGCAATTTCAGTGATAAACCCTACAATAATAATGTCAAACCAAAAATCTACTACACACGTAAGTTTATTATTGACTTGGTGCAACTGCGTGATCTCCATAGGATGCCACTCTAGTTGTATTATCCGATTCATAGGATGGTTGTATCTCAACCTAAATAACCACTCATGTAATAGATGCGGAAAGTCACAGAAAAATACTTCATGTAAGTCACTAAAAACATATTTTTTGAGATATTTGCATGGTGTATATCTAGGGTTTCTATTGTCCTTCTGCGCAAAATTGAGTTCCTTTGTCCTTCACCATATTTTGAATCTCCCCCTTCATTGGATTCCATTGCTTGAACATTCCCTTCTATGTTTTAATTCTATGTGTTGTTCTTCAACAAATCCATTTCAATATATTTTGTGTAGTTCCAGCCATCAACAAAACCATTTTTTGGGTGTTTGGGCTAACCTAGGTTCTGATCATAAAGGTTTCTAACAAAACCCTAAAACTATTATCCCTCCTAGTAAACCAAAATTCAATGTTGCGCACATGGTGCACAACGCAATCTCACCCGAGATAGCTTATGAGGGACTGCAAGACTCAGATGTCTGCAATCAAGGAAGGGATTGGGGATGTGATCTATTCCTTTTCCTCATGCACCACTTTTATTATCCATTCATTTAAATCTAGTATTCATTCATTAATCAACTATGCATGCATATTGTCATAATCTAAGCTAAACATTCATTCTTTAACTGACAAATGGCAGAAACAGTAAAGAAACCATTCAGACACATTAATACAGTAGACTTATCATGGTTCACCCTCCCCTAGGGATACGTCCACAAATATTTGTCTCTTCTTCTCTGTTATTCATCAGTGTTCAAAATATTTTCTTTGCGCATTACATTCTTCAGGCTTAGAATAAAAAAGTAGGACTAGATTCATTCGTGAGGTGGACTAGACCACACCAGGCTCTGTAGCATGTGACCTAAGCCTAAAAAACTATCTTATTCAGAACAAAACTATTATCTCCTTAACCAACCTCTACTAGACCTCCTAGGAATTTATTTATACTATTCTATTGGCTTATAACCTTTACATTTGTAGAAAAAACCCTAACCCTATCTGTTAGCACAAGATTGGTTTATGCGTCATAACAGAATCTGCATTTCATTATTCATTTTGGCAAATGAATATAATTGTTATGGGAATTTTATTTGTTTTGGGGAAAATTGAAATTATATTGAGTTATTCCCAATATACAAGTTCAATAATTAGAGAACCCATGGATTTATGCTACTGAATTGCATGCAGAAACACAGTCGGGTGCTACCTACAGGCGTTGCGTAATATTCTGGCAGAGGCTAAATTGTGCAGAGTTATTCTGTCAGTTTTGAGTCACTAATTTAAAACTTGGGTTATGAGCAGTTGAGGATGTATTTTTGAACAATTGAGGAGGTTTTTGTTCATAACATTCCAAATAACAAAAACCTCTCTTAGTTTTTCAAAATGCATTTTGGTTTGAGAGATATTGGATATAGAAGTAGGCATTGCGTACTCATCACATTGGCGCTGCGTACTAATTTCCTATAGCGGTCACGGTTTTTATATTCGCCTTGTTGGGAGGTTGCCACATGTCAAGGAGAGTTTGAATGGATTCTCAAGGATTAGTTAGATATCAAGGGACACCTGCACATAATATTTAGCTCCATCAAAGGCCTCATGCATGAGGTGGGAACAATTTATTAATGACTTCCAACAAATTCTTGAAAATCAACAGTTTGTTGGATTTTTGTTTCTTTGACTGTTGCCACCTATCTCCAAGGCTTAGAATCCAATGGAGGATATAGGATTCGACCTCCTTACGTTATTTGGATTCTATTTTCTATTTAAAGAGGGAGATATCTCTTGGAGAAGGGGATTCATGAGCCAAGAGAGGCTAGAAAGAGATGTAGCAGGCAAATTTCCTGTGTGTGTTCATTTGTAAGCCTGTGGGCATTTTTTTTATTGTAAGCATTACTGCTATTGGAGAATCATGAGAGCTGTGATTTCAGATTGTAACTCTTCTGTCTATATTTCTTCTTATTTGAATATATTGCGGATTTGAGGATCGAAGGCTGTCAATGATTTATGGATCCCTAAGCAATAGAGGATTTGTTGTATTTTGCCCATCATTCATTGTTTATATTCAAGTTTTGTTGATTCATTATATTGGGAGGATCTCTATTTAGTGAACATTCTATCTTATTTTTTCCTTCTTCATTCTTCCACCTATCAACATATAATCTTGTTTTTTGTTGAGCAACTTTTGTGCCTTCGATGAGTAGGATGTTTGTGACTCCATTGCCCATTGGTGTAGCCTATTGATCTACAGTTTGATGCCCTCTCTCTTTATTTATCCATCTTGTTGATCCACCTATTGAAAACCAAAATTATATTTTACATTCTAATGGGTGTTGAGCTTACACTTTAGCAGTGAAAGTGTGACTTTCAGTGCTAACACTATCATGGCTAGGTTTGTCTGCAAGTGTGCCATGCTACTTTTCCTCCATATTCCACATGTTTTTTTCCTTCATATTATGCATGTTGATTTTCCTTCATATTTTGCATGTTTGGTTTTTTCCACATATGGTGCACGCTCAAAAATAGGCTTTTCTTTCCCAAAATAGTCCTGCGCCAACAACAGGCCAGGTGGATGGGACTAATCAATGAGTTTTATTTCAAGATCAAACATATAAAATGGAAATAAAACCAAGTGGAAGCTACACTCAACCAAAGTATGCAGATGGTACACCTAACAATAAAAAGTGTATGAGTCTAACATTATGCATAGAATTAGGACTCTTTTGCAAGAGGACAATATTTTCAATCTAGTAAAAGAAAGTTTGCAACAAGAGAAAATCATGAAGATGTATGAGGAATACCAACTTACAGTGGATGAGATATTTTTGTATAAAAACATGTTGTATGTACTTGATAAAATAGAGATAAAACACCTCATTATGGATGAGTTTCATAAAAGACCTTATGTGGGTCATCCTCGATATCATAAAAATGATATCAACATTAAGGAAATTGTATTAATGGTCAGTAAGGAAGAAGGAAATTGAAAAGTATATTACAAAGTTCCTAGAGTGTTAATGGGTCAAATTTGAACATAAACACCCTACTAGACTATTGAAACCATTGCAAATTCCATAATGGAAGTGGGAAACTATTTCCATGGATTTCATCCCAGGTTTTCCAAGAATATTTAAGCAACATGATGCAATCATGGTAGTGGTGGATAAGTTGAGCAATACAACTCATTTCATTCCAACTAAATCTACTTTTAAATATATAAATGTTGTTGATGTTTTCATGAAAGAGTTTTTTAGGTTGCATGGTATTCCCAAGACTATTATTTCAGATAGAGATGCAAAATTCACATCAAACTTTTGGAAGTGTTTGTTTGTGATCTTAGGAACACAAATGGAATTCAGAATAGCCTACCATCCTCAAATAGATGGATTTATCAAAAGGGTAAAATATAGTGTTGGAAGACATGTTAAGGATGCATGTCATGCATTATCCCAAGTAGTAGGAAGAATATATACCTTTGGTAGAGTTTTCCTACAACAATGGTTATCAAAAATCATTGAATATGACCCAATTTGAGGCTCTGTATGGTACAAGATGTGGAGTTCCAATTATTTTTGACAATCCAATAGATAGGATCATACTTAGAATAGATTTGTTGAGAGAAATGGGACATGAAGTGATCAGAATGAGGTAGAATTTAAAAGAATCCCAGGTTAGACAAAAAAATCTATGCAGGTAGAAAAAGGAATTAGAAGGAATTTAAGGTGGAATATCATGTGTATATCAAGGTGAAACCCAAAATTAGCTCCGTAAGAATGATAAATTGTGTGAAGTTATCACCCTACTATTGTGGACCATTTGACGTCCTAGAAAGACTAGGGCTAGTGGCATATAGACTTGCCCTACCACATACAATTAGAACTCATGATGTGTTCCATATATCCTTATTAAAGAAGTATATTCTTGATTCTAATCATGTTATTAATTGGACTATGATACAAGTGGAACGAGAGGGAGAATTCTAGTTTGATCCTTAACGCATGCTAGAAAAGAAAGAGACATTACTCTGAAACGGGGCTATCAAGTAGGACAAGATGTAGTGGAAGAAATTTGGAGTATATGATGCCATGTGTGAACCAGAATATTACATGAGGGTGGCATACCCATTTTAATGTTTTTTGTAAATTTGTATATATGGTTTTAAAAACACTGAGGATGGTGTTTCCTTAAGGGGGAGGGGAATGCAACACCCCATTTTCCCCCAATTCTATAATTATGTCTAATAATTCATGCCTTATAAATGATGAAGAATGAAACTATGTTTTATGTTAATAAAAAAACCATATAGATGATTGAGAGGAAAGCCTTCAGTACAGGCCATGATACCATGAGTGGGACCGGTGAGGTGGAACTAGGATTTTTATGTGGGGAAAATAGTAATATTTCCCAACAATCCAACCTACACCTATAGAACCTTCAATTCCTAACTTGTCCAAGGTACCCTGTTACCCTTAAACTCAAGTAACCTATTAATGGAATTCATATTGGGTAGTTGATGCAATTATAACTTCCTTCAGAATTGGTACTCAGAAGAGTGAAGGGGCAGTTGTAGTTGTCAACCAAAAGTATGCAAAGTTACCCCTTCAATTCAGGAGCTTGACCTTGGATGGTTGTTTATGATAGAAGTGGGTATCTCAAGGAACAAAGAGAATGTTCTAGTAGAGGAAAAGGAATGAGGAGGAAGAGGCGCATACAGAAGAGTACTAGAAGAAGACACACATGACACACACAGTGCACAAATAGAGATAGAACATTCATGCCCATAGAAGAGTCACTAGAGTCACAAAAAAATGGTAATGTGAATGAGTAGATATATAACTCACATATATACATGAGAAAGAGAGAGAAAATGGGATTTTTTCCTGAGAAAAATAGGAAGCTTTCCTAATACATGAATGGTCACTCTGGAATAGAGAATACCCATATCGAGACTGAAGCAAAGAGGGTTGCAACTTGGTGCTTAATGGAAACAAAATGGCACTAGTAATGGGAGGGAACCAAGGTACTTTTTAGTAGAGAAGGGGGTTGGCCCTTGACCAATTTTTGAGGGATCTGGTCAAGTTTGACCTATTTTCGAACTTCAACAGCCTATCAAAGGAGGAGTGAAAGATGAAGCGGAGATCACAGATCTTAGCCCATTTTTTTGGGTCATTTTTGGGTTTTTGGGGTTATGTAATGGGCATGGGATGTCGTCCCATGGGTTTACCCATGTTTAGGCCTATTTTGTAATGTATAAATAGATGTCTAGTCTATGTAAGAAAAAAGGGAAAAAAATGGATCTATGTGATGTGAGGCTGATAAACTAAGTGCTAAGTGCAAGTATGGTTTGTACATGCTATGTTCATACTGGGAAGGACTTGCTTTGTTCTATAATGCAAGGAAGGAAGATCTAGCGACGTGCTCTGATATCTTGTCTTAGGCGAAGTAGGGTTTTGAGGCTCTGTGCTTGTAACAGATTGAATGAAGATAGTAAAGAAGAAGAATTGGTGGACGTAGCCCCAGGGTGGGGGTGAACCATGTAAACACTATGTTGTTCCACTTTGTTCTTGTCTTGATGTGTTTATAACTTCTCTTGCTAAGTGCTTTGATAGAGATAGATAAATCTTCTTATGCTTTGTGCTAATGATGTGTAAGAATGTTAGATCTAATCTATATGAAGATGCTTAGTGCTTGATATGCTAGATATAACTTACCTATTTATGATAAAGTGCTTAAATACATCAGATCTGAGTGAATGATGCGATGCTCTGTTCTATCTATGCAGTAGTTATTGGTTCAATATTGAGGAAATGTTGATGCTAAAGTTCTCTATTAAGTATTATAATCACAGATTTGTGTCCAAGATAAGATTGAAGACACTTGAGTCCTACAACCACCCCTTCCTCTACCTTGGGTGACACTTCATCTTCTTCGGAGGTGTGGCCGAAAGGGCTGGTAGTTAGGGTTTTTTTGGTGCACTATTGTAGCGTTGAACCCTAGGCCTGCCCCTATGACAACAAAATGGTTCTGTTGTCGGGACTTGAAACTGTGATTGATGGGAACTGAAGTAAAGAAAAGAGAAGTTATGTCCGTAGATATACTGTTGAAGTGTTCAGTATCGGACCTGAAACTGTGATTGCTAGGAATTAAGAAAAAAGGAGCTTTGTGTAAAGATTCGACCTGAGATTGTGAAAGCCCTGTGTGTATATTTGTTGTCCTGGTATGCAAAATTCTACTTGACCTGAGGAGATTTGTACCAAGAAAAGAGGTCAGATCCAAAGAAAAGAGGTCAGATCTGTAAGTTGTATGCTCTAATACAGGTAAGAATAGTGAAAAGTTATAGATCTGAAGGCTTTGTGCTTTATAGAAGTAATATTATTGAAGTATTTGTTTCAAAAGTATGAATCTAGGTATGTTTGATAGATTCTATCCCAGCTTGAAAACTAGAGTATTAATAGATGAAAGAAGATTTGATATGAATAGTGAAAAAAATGTTATACATATGCATAGAAAGAATGTTTGGACTAACAAATGGATGCAGGATCCTAGAAAGAATTTTTTGCAGGTTAGCTCCTATGATCCTAGTGTGCAGTACCGGAAAGGCTAGAGATCACTTAAATGAAAGAGATGATTAACTCTTTGTCACAATTGCAAAAAACTAGGACAAATTGCTAAGTAATGCCCCGGGAAAAGACCAAGTTGTCTTTGTTGTAAAGATATGGACAATGAAGTGTTGGATTTCCCTAGAATGATTGCTAAGCTGGAAGGAATGAATCTGAATAAAAAAAAAACTAAGGTAGATGTAGAAATAGAAGAACCTCAGAAAGAATAAGAGAAAGTATTGCTACAAATAAACAAAACCCTAAATGATCACTGACTTGTCAGATTATCGAAGATCTTCAAAGAAAAAGAATGCCTTGAAGAAATAATAGGGGAATTCTACGTTGACTGTGTTCTGGATGAGGAAACATAGGTGAATATTATGACATAAAGAACTTGGGAACTTTTAGGAAAGCCTGCTATGATTCCCTCATTGGGAGGAACAAGATTATTCATAGGAAAGTTGATAAACCTATGTGGGAAGCTCGCTCGCATACCAATGAATGCCAATGGAACCTTGACAGAAGAAGATTTTGAGATTATTAAATTTACTTAGAACAATACCCCATTTTCCATGTTATTAGGAAAACCTTGGATTGACAGAGATCGAGCCAGACGAAAGGAAGAAGAAGAAGTTTTGGAGCAGAAGAAGCAAGAATTAAAAGATTTCATGACTAGAAGACTCGCACACTTGATCGAAGAACAAAATAACAGATCGAAGCTATTTAACACCAGAGAATTAGATGTCGAACCTGCAAGAACATTAGAAGACCCTCAGAAGACTGAAGTATGTGCCCCAGGTAAAGAAGAAGTATTACCCCTGAATCCTAGGAAACAATTTCAACAATGAGAAGTAACTATGTCAACAGAAGATAAGAATCAAAATGGGAAAAGGAATAATCAGACGAAGCTCACTGGAAAGAAGGTTATAAAGTTAAGTAAGAAGAGATCCAAGATTGATAAGTTGGAGAAGGTTCCAGAGGGAACCTCACAGAAGGAAAAATTGCAAAATTGGAGCTTCGCTGGGATATCAGAACAATGACACATGGCACTTCACCATGATGAAGCAATATAGCCATTGGGGACATTATAATTGTTAGATCAATGCTCTTAATGGATAGAAATCCATTTATGGCTTGCCTGCTCGCCATCCAACCATTGGGGACATTATAACCATTATATCAATTCTCTGAATGGATAGAAATCCATTTATGGCCAGCCAACTCGCCATCCAACCATTGGGACCGTGCCATAACGGATAGAACCTAGTTAATGAAGGCCTCATACCCATTGTGAGCGACCCGTTGTCGATTTACCTATTTATCCCACCACGCCATGCACTGAGAACACTTTTTCCAATTGAGAATTTGAGCCCACAAACTAAGTTGAGTTTTTACAGTGATTATCATGCCTCTTCTCTCTATCTCTTTATTGTGTCTAAGATACCCCCTGAACCTGAGATTGTTAACCTCGAGGATGTATGTCGGATGAGTTGAGCATTGTAGAAAAAGTTGTTGAGGAAGTTTTGATTGACCTCATGACTGAAAGATTCATGTCGATGTCTACAGGTATACAAGAATCATCCACGAGAGGACTTCCAACCTCTCCATCCACTACTCATGGAGTAGGACCATCCCGACCATCTGATGAGAAGCGAACTAAGCACAGGGATGAATTAGGGAATGATAAAATGATCCCGACTATCTTACCCACCTATATACCACCTTTAAGAAGTGCTATAAACCATGACATTGTACCTAGAGATTTCAAGTACACCTTGGTCACTACGTACCTCCCAAAGGGGATACGCGCAGACCAAGATAAGATTGCAGCGTTGAACTTTAGAGACTTCAACCTCGATAATTGCAAAGTCTACAACATGTTATCCCCTCATAAGTATATGAATAGAACAAAAGGGAAAAACTCAAAGGTAATTCCTTAAGCATGGACACATAACTTCACACAGTCCACTCTGCTCAACGTCATGAAAATTCCCCACTTCGGAAGACACCAAGATGTGAATGCATGTGTCAAGATGTTGTTGTCTAGCTACCATGGAGGATATTTGTGGCTAAAACAGTGTATCATAGTTGATCCTACCTTGATCAATTGCATCACGGATTTGATTATGCAAGGACCCGACCCACAGGACTTCTATCTTGGAAAATCCATGGACCGCGCTCTCACAAAAAGGATCAAGGACACCTACGATGATGTCGAGAAGGGCACACGAGTTTACAAGATAGACTCTATTCAGAAGGGATCAGTGTGCCTCTCTTTTCAAATGATTGGAGAGAAGTTAGTACGCAAGAACCGACCCACCCAAAGGATTGGTTTTGTAGTTGACCTCGCAGGGAAGTGCACAGAGGGCCTACAAATGAATTGGGTGAAGTACCTAGTGAACCAGTCGGAACTTAATTGCAAAGAAGCACAAGATCAAGGATATGAATTCCATTTCAGTTGGCTCTTGATCCTGATCACTTTCATCACCTGGGAGATGCCGGAAGGTGCGAATTTCCTGGACATCGAGCCATTGGAATCATTGGTTGTGAAGTTAAGTACATTGTGGTACTCAAGTGACATGAATAAGCAATGGAAGTCAAATGTTGTGTTCCATACATACTACAATCAACCAAATATAGCCATATAGTTTGAGCCTTGCATGACGTCGAACACTATACATAGATTTAGGCCTTTGATGAAGTTCAACGTTGATCGACATTTCATTTATATCACAGCGTGAGCCTACGAGCACAAGCAACAACTTCAATCCTACTGTAAGCTGATGGAGGAGGACTTAGAGGAGATTACTAAGGAATGGTCCACTGACCTCCTTACTCTAGACGACCCTGTGGAGATATATGACATCGATAGCCTAGAAGATGCACAGGATACACTCGGACCTATAAAAACAAAGAAGACTGATGAAGTACAAGATTTAAGTAGTGCCTCGGTGAATACTGCTTCCATGTCACCAAAGCAAGGAGGTGATTGTGAAGAGATAGATGGCACATAATATGAACAGAGGAAAGGTGAAGTAACACCACCCAAAGACGAGGAGGACCCCTTGAAGTAAAGGAAGGTACCACCCCCACCCTCGCAAAAAAACCTTCCTCCCAGAAGAGATCAAAATCCCCTATAACTAAGATGTAGACCGTCCTCACTTTTAATGATTTCAATTTCATCATAGCAGCCTTGAATGATGCTTCGCTAGAGATAGCAGAGAAGCAAGAAGCTATGCAAGAGGATATGTACCATATAATTGATATTGAACTCCAAGGGGTGTAGCAGGCACTACAGTCCAGCCACGTAGTCTCCACTGCGCCTATATCGTTGGGAACACTGGAACCGGGAGATGAGTCAGCCCAACTCCATCGGCTCCTTGATACAGTCGAAGTTCACCTTCGACGAGCACAAGAGGAAATAGCACAAGCCACCTAGGATTTGGTACAAGTATAGGGAGTACTTGTAGAACAATGTCGAGCTATCGAACAGGAAAAGAGTGATCTCCAAGCGAAGGTCAATGAAGAAAAGGCATAGCTATAGTAAGGCAAGGAATAGTTGCTCACCGAGCAACTCGAAGTGAAGGAAGCGGTCAACAAAGAACTGTGCTCTGTGACTTTCATAGAAGTAAAGGTAGAGGATCAAGTCACGAAGCAAGTATCACAACTTGAAGAAATGATCCAGCCGCTGCAACAATGCATCGTAGACCTAGAACTATGCACTGTGCCCAAGACCCCACAGGAGGTAAAGGACTAGAGATAAGCAACTTCCAGGAGAGCATTTGAAAGGATAAATTCCCTTACCTTAGAATGTAAGAAATTTGTTGATGACAGTACCCAAACATATGAGAAAATTACCGAGAACCCAGAATTTCAGGCACTGGAGTCGCAACTACAGAAAGCGAAGCAGCATGCAAAAACACTACAGACGCAGCTAAAAACCCTGACAGTTGTGGAGATAATAAAGAGATCTCAAGAGAAATGAACCACCCAGTAGAAGATCCACGCTATACAAAGCAGAGTTATGGAAGTAACTCAGAGACTTCGACGTGTCCAAGACAAGGCTTACCAATTGTTTCTAGAGGTTGAGAGACAAGGAGAAGAACTAGAGTAGGTTAGCACTGCAGTAGAACAGTGCCTAAAGGGACCTGTGAATGATGTAGTCATTCAAGAGTTTATTGAACAAGAGATTATAGCACAACAACAAGTCGAATCATTTCGATCCAAGCTTGAAATGTTCGAAGAAGAACTTCCTACATCAGAGTGACTCGGGACGAGTCATAGGTGAGTATTGGGGGCATGTTGGCCCTTGACAAAATTTTGAGGGATCTGGTCAAGTTTGACCTATTTTCGGACTTCGACAACCTGTTGAAGGAGGAGCGCAAGACAAAGCAGAGATCATGGATCTTGGCCCATTTTTTGGGTCCTTTTTGGGTTTTTGGGATTATGTTATGGGCATGGGATGTCATCCCATGGGTTTACCCATGTTTAGGCCTATTTTGTAATGTATAAATAGATGTCTAGTCTATGTAAGAAGAAAGGGAAAAAAAAGGGATCTATGTGATGTGAGGCTGATAAGCTAAGTGCTAAGTGAAAGTACGGTTTGTAGATGTTTTGTGCATAGTGGGAGGGACTTGCAGAGCTAGGTGCAAGGTATTGTAACAGGTTTTTAAGTGCTTTGTGCTATAATGCAAGGAAGGAGGATCTAGCGAGGTGTACAGATCTCCTATCCTAGGAGAAGTAGGGTTTTGAGGCTCTGTGCTTGTAACCGATTGACTGAAGACAATAAAGAAGAAGAATTGGTGGACGTAGCCCCAGGGTGGGAGTGAACCATGTAAACACTGTGTTGTTCCACTTTGTGCTTGTCTTGATGTGTTTATAACTTCTCTTGCTAAGTTCTTTGATAGAGATAGATAAATATACTTATTCTTTGTGATAATGATGTTTAAGAATGTTAGATCTGATCTATATGAAGGTGCTTAGTGCTTGATCTGCTAGATATAACCTGCATTTTTATGATAAAGTGCTTAAATACATCAGATCTGAGTGAATGATGCAATGCTTTGTTCTATCTGTGCAGTAGTTATTGGTTAAATATTTATGAACTGTTGATGCTAAAGTGCTCTATTAAGTATTATAATCACAGATATCTGTCCCAGATAAGATTGCAGACACTTGAGTCCTGCAACCATCCCTGCCTCTACCTTGGCTGAGACTTCATATGCTTCGCATGTGTTGTCGAAAGGGCCGGTAGTTAGGGTTTTTTTGGTGCATTATTGTAGCGTTGAACCCTAGGTCTACCCCTGTGCCAACAAAGGGACTCACTTGTGCAGAGGAAATCTAGCTAGAAAGGCACTTGATAAACTCATGGAGGTCGTGAAATCAGTGGGAAGAGGGGAGTAACCTTCCTAATCCATTCCTTGATCTATTGGTCAATCCTCTGAGAGTCCCCTAGTGGTATCATGGCATGGCATGGGGGATGTCTTTCTTTAGAAAGATAAAAGTGTAGCACAACCTATGGTTAGGTGGAGAGGCACTCACCCTTAGTTAGTTGGCAGGTTGAAGACACCATTGAACATATAAGTATTTATCTAAATGTTCATTGAATGTTTATTACTAATTATAAATTGTATTGTTTTTCCATGATGGTTTGGATATGATGAATGAATGATTATGAGTTAAAGGGAGTGGTATAATATCCTCTTGAAAGGTTAATGCAGTTATTGTGACAATTGTGCATGGGAGGCCAATGCAGGCCGATAACATGGTGTTTTCCCTAACCCTTGAATGGAAAGTTTACAGGATGATAAAATATTTATCCTTCAGTCATGAGAGGTTTATCCTTGGTGCTCGTGATAAGGACCCAAGGTTGAGGGGATTAAGTTAGAAAACTTGTTGAAAATGCCAAGGGGAATGGGAGATAATTTTTCCTTAAGAACCCCCCTTAAAACCTTGTTGAATCCATTTGTAAGTCACGAGGAAATTTAGGCATTGATTCGGTGAAGGAAGCTCATCTCAAGTTTTCATTATATATTTTGGGTTCAAAGAGTGTCTTTCGGAAGGTGAAGTCTTTGGGAGAACTCAGAGTATGATCCCATAGTGAAATTCTTATGGGAAAGTTATGGAACGATGAGAGTCACCAATATATTGGGAGGATAGGATGAAGATATTAAGACCATAGATCTGTCAAGCACTAAGATGACAATTTTGATGGAAGAGTGGAGTTTAGGAAGGTATGAGAAGAAAAGTAGATCAAATATTTGATGAATAAAATATGACGTTGAAAACCTAAGGATGGGGAGAGTCGTAGATCCATTGGTGTTGAAACTGATGGGATATGAAACATCATATTAGTTAATCATCAAGCAAATGTGAGTTATGAAAAATGTCAACCATTGGATGTAAGGGTCTGATGATTGTCATATCCATCGAAGTGTTTCTTGTTTCAAGAAGGAATACTTGGGAAATATCGTGATTGCATAGGCTGGGAACCTTCCGATGGCAGAGGCCCGAGTGGGTGGAGACTATATATATACAGGTGAGGAAACCTGATAATATCTCAATCATCAATCTCTTTGTAGACCCCACTGGCCAAGTGTTGAGCGAAGAGCAGGCAAGGCTTTCGCCATCGCATAGTCTTAAGGTATCGAGTGAATCGGGACCATTGATTTCCTAATTCGATGACCATTGGATCTATCAAGAATGGAGTTGTTAGAGAATTCAAACCATGAGATGAATTATGTTTTGTATAACCTATTTCCCAATGGGGAGGGAACTTGACTCACCATCAACTATTGATATGGACGAGACAAGTGAGTCAGATTCATTCAATCGGGGATATTTATTCCTTGTTCTATGTAGTTGTATTCCACCAAAGGATTGATGAGAAGACGAGGGTGGTGAGTTTGTGGATTTATCACAACCACATCTCACACACAAATATGCACTGTGATGTATAATATGAATATGAATTCGACATGTGCACCATGTAGGATCGAGGTCGAATAAGGATGTAAACCCGAGACCAGAAGCTTAGTGAAAGAGGAATTTTGACATCCCACCTACATAAGCAGGGTTTAGAGGATCGGGTGTGTTACAACAAAGGTGTGGATGTCTTGTTTCATGCTTTCCTAGAAAAATGACCTTTTGAACCATTCATATGTTTTATGAAATGATGAATGTTCAATTGTGGGTAAAGAATGAAGTTAGAAGAGCGCAATGGATTTAAAGTGAGACCGATTTCTTAAATACAAGTGAATTTTATGGCGAAGCTCCTCATTTTTTTGAGAGTATCCCAGAGAGGCTTGAGGATTCTATTTCAATTATTGGATCAAGATATAAATTTTGGGATCTTGCAACCATTCTTGGTGAACGTCTTGTAGCCAATATGCTACAATAAAAAGAGAGGGAAAATAGGGATCATTCTTCTTCACATTTCCTTGAAAGAGCACCAATGACCACATTTTATTTTCTGTTATTGTAAATGATATCATAATCATAACCAAACATATTGGTTACCCATTTTTGTTGCTCCTGGGTGTAATACGTTGTTTCAAAAAATACTTGAGTTTGTGATGATCAATTTTAATTTGGAAGCATTTCCCTAATAGATAAGGACGTCAAAGGTCCACTTCATGCAAAATAACAAATATTTCCTTTTTATAGGTGGATTGTTCCAATTTATCTCGGAAAGTTGTTTACTAGTGAAATCCAAAGGCCTTCCATCTTGCATGATGACTATCCCAATGCCTTTTCCTGAAGCATCACATTCAAAGACAAAATTATTGGTGAAGTCGGGTAGTGCCATAATAGGAGTCATGCACATATCCTTTTTCAAGGCTTGGAAGGATTGATCAGTTGTGGAATTCCAATGGAAAGCATTCCTTTTAAGAAGAGAAGTGAGAGGAGCTGCAATCTTACCAAAATTCTGAAGAAAATTGTGATAATAGCGTATTAAACTTAAGAAGCCACACGAAATTTTAAGAGTTTTAGAGAGATTCCAATCCTTCATGGATTCAATTTTCTTAGGATCCACATGTACACCATACTTTACAATGATATGACGTAGGTACTCAACTTTAGATGCTCCAAATGCACATTTAGACTGTTTGAGAAAAAAAAGTTCCTTAGAAAGTAAGTGTAGGACTTGATCCACATGGATGAGATGGAATTGCCAAGTTTTACTATATATGATGATATCATCAAAGAAAACTAAGACAAAATGATGGAGGAAAGGACAAAATACAAGTTTCATGAGAATTTGAAAAGTGGACAGTGCATTACAAAGGCCAAAGGGTATGATCAAGAACTCATAGTGACCCTCATGAGTTTGAAAGGAAGTATTGAGAATGTATTCATCTTTCATATAGATCCAGTGGTGGTAGAATGGATATCAAGTTTGGTAAATTACTAAGCACCACTCAATTCATCCAAAAGGTTATCAATGATTGGAATAGGAAATTTATCTTTTATTGTGATTTTGTTGAGGGTGTGAAAATCAAGAAACATGCACCAAGTTCCTTCTTTCTTGAGTACCATGACTATAGGAGAAGAATAAGGGATGATACTAGGATGGATAACACCTACTTTTAGAAATTCTTAAACAATTTTCTCAATTTCATTTCTTTGGGAAAATGGATGATGATAAAGGTGAACATTGGGAGGAAGACTTCCCAGGACCAGGAGAATGGAATGATCATTTGCACCATGAGAAGGGAGAATTCCATGGGTAGTGTTAAAAACATGTTGGTGTTGGGAGAGTATATATTGGAGGTTGGGATGCACCAAGGGTGTCTCAACTGCTTGAACGGAATGGAGTTGGGAAATAATTCCAGAATGACATTTCTTCAGTACATTTTCCATTCAGTGGGAACTGGTGATATCAGGGGAGCCTGTCATGATTCCTTAGAACTTATACTATCGTCCATACTATTGGAATTGCATGGTTAAGTCCTTAAAATCCATGGTGATGGGGTCAAGTGTCTGTAACCATTCAACACTAAACATGATTATTGAAAACCACGCATGTCAATGAAAATAATATAATATTTTATGTAGTGTTGGAAGAGCCAATTTGTAGGTGTAAAATTTTCACAACACCCCCACATTTCAATGGAACCACCATTTGCAATCCTTGGTTGAAAAATTGTTGACATCATGGATATAACACATAGTCTCTTGAGCAATGTTGAGATGGATGAAATTATGGGTGCTTCCATTCTTGAATAGAATAATTAATTTACTATGAGGGAATTCAATGAGATGAGTTTCTCAACTTATGGTGGGTCAGAGGGCGGGGTGTTATCATGTTCTTAGGGTCTCTCTTCAACATGGGTAACATCTAAATATTCATTAAAAACATCCTAAAAAGTGGCCATAAAAATATTTTGTTCTTTTACACTTGTGCCCTGGAAAAAATTTGGCATCACAATTATACTAAATACCCTTGAGTTGGTGGGTGTGTTTCTTTCCAAGTTGATTCTAAATCTTCAGTGGTAGGATGGGGTAGGATTGGTTGGTATAGGGTGAGGAATAAATAAGGGTTTTCTATTTTAGGAAGCAACGACCTGTTGTGAATCCTTGGCTCATTTATTATCTCTAAGCCAAGTTCATGGGTGATTCATTAGGACCTATGCTCAAATTTCATCCTTAGGGCCATTGATAAAGCATTCCCCAAAAGGAATTTTAGCGCCTCCATTCTGAAATCTAAGTGCTAAAAAGAATCGATAAAGCATTCCATTGTGCTAGATTGTTTCAACTTGTTCGAATGCCCCAAATTGTATGTGTCGATGTCAAAGCATTCATAAATATAAAAAATACAATATCCAGAAACATACCCATGGCATGAATTTTTTATGCCATTCCACCATTTCAGGTGTTTAATATATAGATAGAGGACACCATAATGAAATTTGGCCAAATCATCAATAGTACTGGGAAAATAATTTTTCCATTTGGTGACCTATCCCTTGGGATCCAATCCATCAAATTTGTTGACCTCAACTCTGGGAAGAAGAAGTTCACAATGATTTTTTTTGGAATGAAAGGCTTGGAAATGGGAAGATTCAACATCTTCATGGTAGGAATTTTTTTAAGAGGAGGTAGGGTTTAGGGATTGGCTCATCCATTTTTTGGGTTTGTCTTCGATGGAGGCATATTGGCTCTTAAGGGCCTCAACTGAGGAATTGAGGGAACCAAGGTTGGAATTGATGTTTTGGATGCCACTATTGTTCTGGGTATTGTTAGCGATCAAGGAAGTCATTTCTTAGTTCTTGACTGAGAGCCATTTGAGTATAAGAAAAAGTGGGCATGTGGGTATGCACAAAGAAAAGGATTACAGTTGAGGAAAAGACACAATGATCATGGAAAGAGAGGAATCATGTGGGATAGGTCCCAAATGGGGACACAGGAAGGATGGGTGGGTTCAAAACCCTGAGGAAGCTTACTCAGGGATATGTACCCTTGCAAACTGAGAGAATCTAATGAGGCAGGTCTTAAAAAGTGTCGATGAGACCATTTAATCTATCTATCTATCTATATATATATATATATATATATATATATATATATATATATGTCGTTGTGATTATACTCCATCTGAATAATATTATGATGACAGTACTAAATTACTAGGGAAAATTTGCGATTTTACAGCCTAGATGTCTGAGGTAGGGTTGCGACATAAAATTTCCCCTCTATTTATGTTATGTTCTATTCCGTTCTTAAGGGTTAGGTTTTGGGGTTCCCTCTGAAAAGGTTTTCCCTATATTGTATCTCTTTGTACATGTGGGGTTGAATAGTATTACTTGTTAATATCACAAGGCACCAATTAAGGAGGTTCGACCATACCCTTAGCCATACTAATCGACTAGTACTAAGAGTGAATCTTTCATTGATTTTCTTGTATCCACTATATTATGGTCGATAGACTGATCTAAAGTTGTTTTCATAATAACTAGGGGACTTCATATATACACAAAGGTATGTGGGAGTGATGATTGTGTACATATTTTGTTTGATGCAATACTACTCAAAGGGTACGAGTAGAGATTCTGGTGGTTTCCACCAAAGGTGAAACAATTTTCTTGGTAAATTCTTGAAAGCGTTTGTATTTCCTACATGTATTCTTCCCCCATGCATTTTTACCCAAGATAGCCGGATCTATGTGCTTTAAATACATCGACAATACATCTCTGCCTTGAATTTTTTTTTTTTCCAAAATATCTATAGATGAAATTACTACCATGCACCACCACTTATAAGGTACCAAATCTATTATAAAGTAGAATAGAATAACTATGGTCTTCTGTGATAACAACAAAATATAGATAACAGAACACCATAAATGATGCATTTTATTGATAGAAATCCAAAGTTCACTTTCCTCTTTGAGGGGTAACCTCGGCATAGTAGATATCAATTACAAAATAATTCTCAGGAATATAAGACTTTCTCATTCTTTCTACTCTTATTTATATTAATTTATCTTCTAAAGAACATTCTAGGAAGAACATTCTAGAAATGTGAATTTCTATTTAAGTCTTCTTGTTTGCATTATTATATAGGCGTTATTTACTAATGTCATCCTTACTAAATAGAAAACATATTATTCTATCTACTTGAGGGGTTAGGGAGGTTAGATCCTAATATATATTACTCATCCCCAACTCAACCAATTGATAGTGTATGGTTGGGGGTGCAATGTTGTTGACAAATTCAACTTCTTGACAACTTTTGTTGAAATTAGGTTCTTCTTGTTTCTATTGTAAAGAATGAAATGTATATAATTCCCCTTCACTCACACATATGAGTGGAAGAGGTTCCCACCTTCCTCATCCTCCTCTAATTCCTTTAGTTGGACCTTTTTGTGGTAGAAATGGGAACACTAGGTTTCAAGTCTATGGTCTATTTTCAATTATATGACTCATAATCATAGTCTAAGCTATAATTGGATTCAGATAATTTTTTCTTAGCTAACAATGATTGTTTAGAATGACATTCATTAGCGTTGTGCCAAGGTATTTTTTGCATTTCACACTTGTTAGCACTCACATGAAATTTTGTCTGGTTGAATAGACAAGCGACAAAGGTAACTATCTAACCTACTTTAGAGATGGGCACCAGCCTGCTCAACTTTCAGAGGGGGATCTCTTGTGTCACTTGATATATATTTGGTAATCAATGGCTAGATTCAAATTGTTTTTGGGGGTTTTTATAAAAATTGCTGGCAAAGAAGGGGACTCTTGGGGCTATGGAATCAAGTACGAGGTGAATTGAAAATAATGATTGGCTAGTAGAACTCTCTAGAGGATAAAGGCTAAAATAGGCAATAAGTTGTAATTGAGTTTAAGAGGGTATAAAGAGAAGCAGGAAAAATAATAAGCGCATGAGAACTGATAATGAAATGAACTCGAATTATTTATGAAGAGTCATACAGTTTAAATTGCTTAAGTCGAGGGAATCACAAGATGAATTCACGAGAGATTTTAACTATCGAACAAACATAAGATAGTGCAAATGGAAATAAAGAATCACAAAGAAATACATACGATGAAAGAATACAAAACTCATATTACCACCATTAGAATCTTTTCATAGAGGGGAATTCAAAAGCTTCCGCATATGTATTCAATTCAGCTTCGGAAAATTACAATAGAGTTTAGAAGAAACAAAAGGTGCCCTTGCACTTATACCAAAATTAATACATTAGAATTTCTAGATACTTATACAATGATTACAATGGCTAAAGCTGATGTTTATTCCGTGACTATAATAATTTCGTGGCGGAGACTCAACATATAGACAATTTTCAATGATTAAACAAAAATGTTTCATAGACTAGGGAATGATCTCGACTATTTATTTTCCTTTAAGCCAGTGTGCTATGATTCCCTATCAAAATTGCCAGTTTGGTGACAACTGGAGGTTACTTACTCGTCCCTGTAAAGTTGCATTTCATTTTGCCCAACCGTACGATCTCCTTCCACTATGATTCAAAAGGAATATCGTAATCCATCATCTCGCTTCTCCCGAGAATCTCCAGGGAAATGCAGGCAGCATAAGATGTAGTTGGCAACCCGGTCTTAACTATATTGGAATGATTCAAACTATCAAAGTCTGCAGCCAATAATTCCACCAAACTAGGCCCCTTCAAGTTCTCTTCCAAGCCTTCAAAATTTGAATGATCAAATTACTTAGCGAGTGAGGGAAGTGTATTCAATCATTATCATTGGTCCGTGTCAATGTGTTCTGTTTCTGTTGCATAACTTTGGTTTGAAATGATTTGAGCAAATTGTGTTTAAAGATGATCCTCCTAGCCCAAATGACCAGTGTAGTTATATCCTTTACCTCAATGGTTTGAAGATCGGCACTCGACACAACCTGAACCAATCACATCTTTAAGCACTTGTGACATATCTTGAACCAATCCATCAGTGTCAGATCCATCTTTTGTATTAGAAGGTAAAATGACAACCATATCTGATGTTGCTACCTATCCTTGTGACCAATTCTCTTTCTCCTTTCTAATTTGCAACACTTTGGCACTGTAATTTAGTGCTTCTTGCCAGCTGAATATCTCCTTTATTGATATAGAGCATTTTAGCTCGATGTCTGTGGATGTTGTGGCGAGGACATCTTCAGCTAACTCTTTAGGATTTGGATGTCTTCTCTTTCTCATATAAAGTCCTTTACCCCTTGAGGGGCCGCCAGTTCAATCTTTGACAGAGTGTACTTAGAGATTTTTATGATTCTTTCTCTGTAATTTTCCATCCAATTTGAGGGAATGTGTTGTCATTCTTGAAACCATCAAACTCAAACTTAGGTAGCCTGAGTATATCATGTCACTGGCATTCCCGTGGAACTTTACTTTGCTAGGGGCACCAATATTTTCATAATGAATCTTGATTTTAGACACTTTATCATCATCTGTCATTGCTATGTTAAATGTGTTTCTTTCCACATCCCTGATTGAGAGTAGGGAAGCCTTATGCTGGGAGGTCTTCTCTACCTCGGGAAACAAGTCTCTTATTTTACTATTGGCCATACTTCCCTTCACAGTATATTGGTTCATTAAGTCTTCTTTTGATTGATAAACCGCCCCAGGAGTCTTGCTATATACATGTTTCTTGCTGCTGAAAAACCTTGAGATGCTTTCACTTTGTGGCGTGATTTCGGTACAGGCCTCTTCGTTCTTGGTTACACTTTCCACCATCTCCATGCTTGTTTCTCTTTGAGTTCTTCTTCTTCGGGTCCACTATATGAGAAGATGGTGTGATTTTCATTTTATTGAGAATATTTTGTTGACTACTGGCACCTAGTGCCTCTCATATTCTCCTCTTGTTATAAACACTCATCTTTGGAGATTTAACAATCAACCTTGGGGAAATTTTCTAAGTATGTTTGGATCTGTTGAGGGAAGACTCTATTTGTTGTGTATGATCAAGCTATAAAGTGACTTCCATATTTGCACATGTTTGTCGATTAGCCAGTTCATCAAATCCTTCAATATTCTCATGCTCATAGGGGCCTGGTCTTCGCATCAGTCTCCTCTTAGATATGATCCCCTGATGGGGATCATGGCTTCCTGCTTGTGACTATATAGCACAGATCAATGAGTTTAGATTGGATATAGAATAAACTTATGACACAGTGTTTACCTACAAAGGAGCCCCTATGATGAAAGGAAGTTTGAGGTTAGATGCCTTGTGCATTTTTAGAAAATGCTCTATCTCTGAAATGATCTTTTTTTCTGATGAACTCTAGGGAAAATGTTGTAGAGTGGGGAAAAGGAAAAAGGTAGAGTCCTTCTTGATAACCATATACCCAAATTACAATAGAGTTCATAAACAAATCCAATCTCCCACCATGTTCTTTGGATTTGGTTGCAAAGAGATTTTCATTTCTTCTAAAACCCTTAGCGAGGTCCATGCGAGATGAGACTATAAACCACAGATACGATTGTGTTCTGAAAATAACATGGTGATCCTTTTGCATTGATTAGAGATGAATCGTCTTCATAGATTCGGTTCTATTAGATTCCAGGGACATTCTCAGCAAGTGCGTGTATTACCTGAAGTGTCTCAGTGAATTTGAATTTACCAGTTGTTGGTGCATAATGTGTGATAGGATTTTCAAAACTAATCTGAATGGAGCTAACTAAACTCATGTGAGAAAAAGGTCGAAGGAAACCAGTAGAATTCTACTACAAAGTTGTATTATCAATCTAGAATTTGACTAAAGTATGAAACAAATGCTGGACACAATAACCCATGGAAGCACCCATTGATAAATTAGCATTGAGCTCTCGGAATGGTGTTAGGTTTTGTAATGGTCTACAAAATAGGGTTTTGCTTAGGAGGACATTCTTCAGTGGCTGATCATTTTCTCTTTCTCGAAGGGCTCTGACACTGTGGAGGAAAGAATGCAGTATACTAAAGGGTGTGTTGAATTGATGGGCTATCTATTTCACATAAAAATTATGACCCTATATTGTTCAAAATGACCTTTTCTTCCAGTGAATACTGTTCTTCACACCCAGAGATTCTGAACTACGGGAAGAAAATGGCTTCCTACGATGTAGAGGGTAATGGGCTTGGGCGGCAGGAAGGGTACCCATTTTCCAACATTGTCTAGCAAATTGGATTTGGACATGGAAATGGGCAAGACTGTTATTTCCATGTCAAATACATCTTAAATTCCACAATCCAATTAAAGGTTCTTCTTTATAGAAATAGGAGTCTTTCTCTATTATGGATAAAGCGACAAGGATTGTTGTCCATAATGAAAAATACTGTGAATCGATGAATGCTCGAATCATTTCCTTTGTTGATTCGATTTCGAGATAGACATTTACCATTTTTCTAACGTTGAGGGCTTTGAAATATCATAAAATAGTTGGGGCCCTCCTCTTATATGTTCTTTTCGATATCGAGGGTGGGGAAAAAACGGTTTTGGGTAGACCAATTTCTACTGGAATGTATACCTCATTGCTCCGATGTCCGAAATGAAGCAAGTGGTATTTTACAACCCGCCCTCAGAGCAATTATCTTTAAGCTACTCTGTCACTGATATTATGTAGTTGTCAATCTGGGCAGCTAATCTCTGATGCAATGGGCCTTGTCAGCCAGGTGGCTTCACTATATTTTCCTTCTTAGCGGATATAGCTTTGGTCCTCCAAATCCAAGCCTCATCTCCACACTTCCTTTTTTTCCCTCACAAAATCAGAACTTGTATTCCCATGCAAAAATTTTATGGTGATAACCCAGCACCAATTTGTTATGCTTCTTTGGCTTCCCATTACTCTTGTTTCAATGCCTTTAGTTGTCTTGAGTTTGGTTATAACTACTCTATAATTTGTTTTAATAGTTATGGAAACATTTACCATTTTTTTTATGGATGATTTGTAGACCCAAACTCTCTCTTGACCTTTTTAATCCAAGTCTGAACCATTATTAACAACATATCCAGTAAATGAATCATAAGTAGAAGAGATTTCCCAAAGGAAATAGCCATTTTTGTTTGAATGTACTTGTGTAGTCCATAACGGTATTTTAGAACCAAGTTCTACTCAGAGTCCTTGATACCTAAGTTTGAACACAAGGTATGGAAGGAATTGGTGTACTTCAAGACCACCTAGTCTTTATTTTGGTGTAAGGTTGTCCATATCATGTAATCTTCATAGTAGTTTACAACAAGGTAGAATATCATCTCAGGGTCATCAACAAAATCTACCCAAGTGAGTTATGTCCCAATGTTTCAAATTCACATTTATCATGTTTCACATAGAAGTATCCCACCAATATTTGACATGGGAATGGAATTAAGGAGTATGGAGGTGATATGCTAACTATTGGAAAACAATTGAATAGATTAATAACCCTATGAAAATTTTACTATTTCTCCAAAGCATCCATGTCTATATTTCCTTCAAACAAAGGAACATTGCAGTTAAGTCATGCATTGAAAGGAATCATACCTCCAAAGTGACTTATTTTCAAAGGTTCCTCCATCACCGTTGGGATTCATCAAAGGATCTAAGTGACATTATCCATCATGTTGTTCCTCTATCGCATGATGGATTCCTAGAGTAACATCTTGATAGAATCTCTAATTCCATTGTCTTTATTTTTTTTCCATGGGAGGACACTTGGGTTGGAGAGGAAAGTAGTCATTAGGTTCAATTAGTTTGAGTTCCAACTCTCTATACCTTAACCTCGTTGAGTATGCACAAAAAAATAAAGAGAAAATTGCTTTGATATTATTAATTTAGATTATATTGGGAACAAAATCAATATAGAAATAATAGGAAAAATAACACAAATATATTACAAGAGCATGATAATACAATGAAAATAAATCTCTATTAATGAATGACATAGTGAACACATTGCAATATGAAAATCAATATAAACTGGATAGAATGGTGGTAGTTTGCATTTGAGAAGAGATGTGTCAACTACAACTCATTCACAAAAATACTCTCTCAAGAAGCTGAAAATTCCTTTTCACATAAGATCTAAAAACCTTGAGAGGAAAAAATCCTAAGATATGTCAACTATAAACCCTGGGGAACCTAATTGATATGTCATCTTCCCCTAGGTGCAAATATCTCATACTGATTCCATTTGGGACATTTTTTGGACAATTACAAATATTATTTTGATCTCTATGTGTTTGTCCAACCTAGAAATCAAATATTACTTGATCATATCAATCACCAAAAATGCATGGGAAGTGCCTAAAAAATGTGCTAGAAGTTCAAGATGCACGTAAAACTATTGTAAAACTAGCAAGGTGTATGACCCTTTTCTAAGTTGGTGCTAGATTTAGGTAATACCTATATCCACCTAGATTATAATCCATAGCCCAATAATAGACATTTGTTTGGATTGATTCAAAAAACTCTTTAATTTATATTTATTAATTGTAGTTTGTGTTGATAAATCCAAAGTACATATGCTTCATACAATATTTATAAATTGAATCTGGGCTACCCACTATAGTTGGAAAAACACCAATTGTGAAGTGAGAGAGGTGAATTAAGTGACCATGGGAATGGTGTTATAGCCTTGATTTCCACCCTACAAGACATAAGGGAGTTCATAAGATTATACAAGCCTAAACAAACAATTTGCCTAATATTTGGCCCCTTTTTGGAGGTCATCGAAGGTCTAAGAGGGTTCAACATACGATGATCATCGCACTTTGGCAGTAGTGCAACAAGTGATTCAAGTTTGTAAACCATCTAAATTCATGGAGTTATGAAGTGATAAGTGAGGATGAGTTGTATCTTTGTGTCATAGGCCTAGAAATGCATGACATTTGAGTCTATAGTGGCCTCTAGAATATCTAGAAGGTATGCAAGCCTCCTACAAGGAGTTATATAACAAAGGAAAGTATTGGTCAATGGGAAGAGAAATAAGAACTATTGTTATGTTGTCCATTTGTAGAGGTGCTTGTCCTACCAATCACAACCATAATTCAACGATCGTATCTTGACCAAGAAGATGAAGGGAGAATCAAGGAGCAAGGAGTCAAGGAGAATGACATCATTACCAAGATGTTTTAATGTAATTTTCTATCATATTTAATAGATCAATGGTTTCCCCCAAATGTTTGTATTCTATGATGAAAATGTTTGGATTTGATTGTATGAATGATAAATCAAATTATATCTAAGGAATATTGATGATTTATAACACTAAATAAAGAAGAAGATTGGTATTTTTTGTTTCTTCTGTGCAGGGAGAAGGTGACAAGAGTTGGAGCTGGAAATTCAAATCTACATCAGCCAATATCCACAAGAACAACCTTTACATACAAGATATGCTAGTCTATCCTTCTTGGGTGTAAAAGAAATTGTTTGCTCTAGATATGTGAAACCATAGAATTCTAAACCCCCTTTTTTTTAGGATCATTAGGTAGGTCCTAGGGATATTTTCCAGTTTATTCAGTAATATCCATGTGATATTTTGTCCCATAACAAAACTATCGACCATACTGGGGAAGAATTCTTCTCTAGTTTGAGTCTCTTTGCCAATCCTTTGATCTACTTGATTGTAATTTTCTTTTGTTTTTCTTCCATTGATTCCCTTAGTTCCTAGATCTATCATATCTGATAGATATGAGATAGATCTGACAGATCTGGAATAGATCCATCCTTTCCTAAAAAATCAAATTCCTTTATCATCGTGTGTTGCAGCATAATAGTCTCGTGACGATCATCGTTGGGTCACTAGTTTGTGTCCTGTGATGTCCTATAAAAACTGTAGATTTGTAGACAACATCCAGTCCTTTGAGATTAGGTTTGTCTTGTGATCCTTCAAGTCTTTGAGTGGCATATTTTGATTGATCTTTCCTTTGTTTAAGATATTTTGTCACATAATCTATTGTCAAGTGGTTTTTGACTGCCTTTGTGTGGCTTGTTTACATTTCTTGGATAACTTTTGTTTATGTCTAAAGAGTTTCTGTGAAGTTGGGCAGAGAACCCAGTTGATCTAAAGAGATCTAGTTGTATTTTATACTAGTTACGTGAATTGTCCTTTTGTAATTGTTGTCCATTCCTATATCAATGCCCCTAGGTGTGTTTTGGGTGAGATATTGATAGAGACATTAGAGTGGGATGATCCAACATCACCTCCAATTTTCTACAACCCATTTTATTGTTGTTGTTGATGGT
>SNQJ01S0110261.1:0-29042 GCA_010110895.2 Picea sitchensis
GATCAATGGGAGTTGACTGAAGTTGTACAAGGAAATTTGACTACCCACCGCGCAGTAAAAATAAAAATAAAAAAATGTGTGTTAAACAGTATCAATAGAGGAAAAGTGCACCAAAAGAGCACTCACACTTAGGAATACAAACTTGGCGAGGAGAAGGATAATGACCACATACAAAGGAAAACAAGAGGGAAACAAAAAGATGACAAAAACAGTATGAAAAGACGGAGTCAGGCAGAATTAAAGGACAAAAAGGACTAATGGGACCCCACATTAATCACACGAACTAGAGATGGCAAGGCAGAGTAATGGAAAGTACAAAATAACTGGAGTTGCATTGAACCCACAATTAAGGAAGCGTCCTCGACAAGCTTCATGGGATACCCATACAACACATGGACGTGGGAACAAAGAGTCCATTTGCAAAAGGAGATCATAAAAAGAGTGATAGAGGTTAAGGAGCACAGAGCTGCATTCACAGAGGTCACAGAGACCATCCAAACTTAGCAAATGTTCGAAATTCATCGCCATGGCACCACCAAAGCAAGCAGAAGAAAGCTAAACTGGCAGAAAAAGTAGGGTTCAGACCATGTGATGGGTACAGATGGAAGAAAGTGAAAAAAATCCATTGAAGATTGTGAATGTCGATGAAATCCCATCTCCAGACACAACACCAGTGAACCCCACACCTGTAGTGGAAGAAACCCAACAACCAACACCGGATGGCACGAATATAGATAGACCGACAAAGGTGCAGGAGAAATAGAACCAAGACCTAGAAACCCTGAAGGAGGTGCATATAGAGAAAATTGAAGTAGCTCCAAAATTCAATGGAACAACGATAAATTAGGAAGCAACAATCAAGCCAAATGAGTCGCAAACCACCATGTCAGATCACCCACTGGAAGGAACAATAGAGGAGGTCATAGGTTGGACAGAAGGGTATTCCTAAGCACAAACAACAGCTACTGGAACTTTGAGCCAGCCACCTCCAAAAAATGACAAGCAATAGGTACCAAGGTCACCTCACAGGCACCCTGTCGCAACAATCATTCTACCACATATACCAAATGGGATACGATTGGGACCAATCTTGTTGGGTCATATTGAAAAGCTAAAATACTCAGACCATGATGTAGCAAACGCAAACAAGTTTCCATAATTTGCAAAGAGAATGTACATGGAGAAGGTGGGCCTAAATTCAGTTGGGGAACCAATGGATCAACCACTCCATTGGGCAACAAGGTTGGAGAAAACAAGAATCTTAGGTCTATTATGTCTACCACATTTTGGCAGAGGTCAGTATGCAGGTGCATGCATAAAACAACTGTTAGCAGTCACACATGGTGGAGACATCTGGTTGGACAAGCTTGTCTCGATAGATGTAGAGTTTATTGCAAGCATAACAGGATTTCCATCCCGTGGCATGGATCCTGCGCAATTTCTAGACAACAAAACCAGGGAGAAAGCACTAGCATAAGAGATGAAGAAGAAGTATGTCACTGATAGGGGGACACGAGGAATTATTCTCAAGAGGATCAATGATGTCGCCACAGAAATGGGCGCAAATATCTTAGCCTATAAGATGCTGATAAAATGCCACAGAGAGGAAGTTCCAGCTGGGGTTGTCGCAGTTGCAGCCCAATACTTTGAGGGTGCCAGAGTGATTTGGGAACCCTATCTCTTGAAATTATTTCTAGATGACTGCAAGGATGCACAGGATCTAGGAACATAGTTTCACTATTCATGGATAATCATGTTAATAGCCTTTATGGGTGTTATTAGATAAATCAGTAAATGCGAACATAAACTAATCTCCCTAGATCCACTTGGATCTAGAACAAAACAAGACATGACAAGACGCTTTCCCTAAGTTACAATCATTGAATTTACTACCAAAAAAGGAATGGATGGCATACCTTAATATATCGCTTCCTTATATCTTTATTGTCCTTGCTTTGCTCCGGTGCTCTTGTGATATTGAATCTGCAATGACACAAACCAACCAAAGTGAAAGAAGCAATAGTATAATCAATGAAAGCTTATACATGTGATCAAGGAGTCATGTAATAAAACGAGAATGATTTTATGGGAAAGAAACATGCCAATGTATTATATAATATGGAAGAAAGATACAACCAGATGGTTTTATGTTGTCAGGTTCCTTCCAACAATTCCTTGCTTCCCACTTCTTTCTCAATGGATTTCAAGGCTGTGTATCGATAGCTACTCCTGATCTATCTTGATGAGAAAATCTCAAAGAAACCAACATAAATTTCCCAAGCTCAATCCAACTCCAATCAAGCTAACTTTCTCCAGGAGAACTCCTCTCAGCATAAGTTGAAGAGGGATAAGGGTGGGGAGGTTAGGATAGTCCACTAAATCATGAAAATGGGTAAGATCCAAATGCATTGGAGACCACCTCACCATAGAGATTATCCTTCTAGAAGCATCAAATTGCTCTTTTGTTTCCATTGGAGGCCCTTCACAACCTAGCTATAGTCGACTGAAACTCGCACCCTAGATATAGAAAGGTGTGGAAATCGGGCATTTCCACACCCTACATATATAGAAGCATGCGGAAATCCTCAAAATGGGGTTTACAAGGAAAATCCAATTTCTTCTCTCAGACAAAGTTCTTCTCCCTTCTTTCTTGAGAATTCATGCTACTAACCCCTCTGAAGGAAACAAATAGGTTTACATCATTAACAATCATAAAGGTGACGAAAATAATGTAGCGAGCCCCAAAGGTATGAAGTTGGAACAGAGTGATAGCTTAAATACTCTGTCGAGTGTGTGTGGGGAACAGGGAACATGTGATTAGAAACACATGACAAACAGGAAACCCCACACACCAATACAATAATATATCATCAACTTTGGGGAATTCCCATACTCGAATACAAATGAATCAAAGCATAAATCTCGACATGAAAATATCCATGTCAAACGTAATATAGGTCATGACCACAAAACATACACTGTGGATCCATGCCAATGTGACTCAAATCTAAACATAGCCTGGAAACCTGGCTGTGGATTTATGTGTTAAAGACTCATATTTGAACATATCCATGAGACACACAATGTGGATATATGAAACAATACAAACTAAATATAATCCAACAGTAGGAATCTATCGAGAAGGATCTAGGTTCTTCATCTCTATCACTCTATGGTATGAATCTAACCATGTGAATACATGTGTTGAAGTTGAACATGGTAGAAACTACTTGATTACCGGTCATTAATGGATCTGGATTAACAAGTGTGGGGAAATAACCATTAATGTCAATGATGTTGGAAATACTAGAACAAGCGAAGGAGGGGGTGAATGATTTATAAACAAACAATTTATGCCTTTTTAAGAAACAATTATTAAGGAGTTCTTCGTGTCATCCAATAATCCATATAGCATATGGGCAGGTAAAAATTAGAAATATCATGGGTCACACATAAAATATACATGGAGATATATTTTCACGAGGAAATGCATAAAAGGAGAAAACCTCTTCTTCTTGAAATGATAGGTAGTCTTTTTACATTGTACATCATTTGTTGAGCACCAACTCAGTGTGAAATTTTGCTACCTCTGTTTTGAAGCCGCCCAACGTTTGAGGAAGCTCAACTCTACGGTTTCACTAGCACCCACTGAAGGGAAGCACCAACTCCACAAGGAGTACCTCCGGCCTGTTGGATGGAAGCACCAACTTCCGGTTACAGAGGCTCCAACACATAGCAGGGAACATATGTTCTCCCTAGCACCCTGCCACCCTAGTTTCTCAAGAACACCCAGCGAGATGGGCTTCTACAACTCCCACAGTGATTTCAAACACCACTTGAACCCTCGAGGTCATGATCCCTCCCAAGCACCTCAACCACCCCTCAAATATTAATGGTTAAATGCACATTCAACTTCTGGATAAATGGGTTCTTGCCAGGTCTTTCTTGGTTCACATGGTCGGTCATACAATTCACTTTTTTGCTACTCTTCTCTTATTCAACATGCAAGGTGTCGTAATGTGTCACTTTCTGCTGCATACATTACTGTCCCATCATGTTGCTCTTACTTACGTTCTCGTTACTTACGGTTCCTTCCTTTTTTTACTATTCCTCTGCTCATCTTCTTTTTCTTCATGTTTACACTTTTTTCATTCAGCGATCAATCAAATTCGTTCTACTTCATTTTCTTTTATACACCTTTCTTTATCGATTCCACTTCCCCTTCCAAAAGGTAATACAAGGACATCTGTCATAGCAACTAAAACGCTAACCGACTTGTCATTATCAGTCCATTTCTATTAACAAATTCATAACTGAAGCATTAATGTGTGAGGGACAACAACAACCCTCTGATCAATGCTTTATCCAACGGTTCAGATCTAATCTGGATTTCACTCATCGTGAATTCAGAATTCTCATTGTCGATATGCACTTGTACCGGAACCCCCGATTCTCCGATACACGATGTGCTCTTTTCCCGAGCTTTAGCCCCTTACGGATACACAATGGTCCATGTGACCAACTATCATGTGACCTCCACCATACCTCTAAAATTCGGGGTTTGGGGTTTATAATGATAAGTTACATACGCCCCCTGGACTTACAATATGTCGATTCCCGACATCCTCGTACTCCTTACACCTGTCCGCATTAACTCACAGATTTGGCCTCTGACCTATACCTCTTATCGGGAAATCATGTATGTGATTTAGCGATATCCCGATGTTCAAGTTCTTGTCAATACCAAAAACACGAACCCCGAAACTCCGAACAGAGCTATGATCAGCGGATCAGATTCATTCTTATCCAATGGCTACATGATCACTTAGCGAAATCGCATTTCGATTTCAGAGTTCTTGATGCATTGTGTTCTTGACATATCAAATCCGGATCCCAGAGCTTCAGATGCCACTTTTGTCCTGCTGCTTGGCTGTCATCACATGATTGACACGTATTAAAACAACGCCATGTGTCACTCCCGATTCATTACTTGTATGTGCACGAAGTGTTGAATGCATGCGACTACTGTCACTACGGTACTGCGATGTGGCTTAGGCGGCGATGGTCACGTTGGCGTGGGTCAGTCGATGTTGATCTGACGGTTCCGGTTCAGTCGAGATTTCACATGTCAATCCCGGGGATTTTCGTTGTAGAGTGAACTTGCATTATGAAATCCGATCCCAGTGCCAGATGAGGCCTCCACAGTTATGCGATGTCCGTACAAATGAGCGGTCAGGATCCTATGATTTAGCGAACGCGATTAATTGGCGAAATGCGGCGTCTCGCGTTTGAGGTTTCGTGTCGGTGAGCGGACATTTCAAAGTCCCGATCCCCGGTTTGCTCCTTTGGGTTATCTCTCTTGCAACTTTTCTGCGGATCGTGACCCTGCGTTCTTTGGGAAATTTGTATGAGATCCTATGGTCACCGACTCTTCTTCCTTTTTTCCTCTGTAATCTCTTGCTACACGCGTTTTCTTCAAGACTGTTCCTCCTGACTTCTTTTGCTTTAAAATCCCCGCGTGGTTTTATCCTTCTTATCCTGTGTCTCCTCATTTGCCATTAACGGTAGCAACCATCACTGCCATTCTATCCTTTGGGTACCAACAATCTCCCTTTTGGCATTGGTAGCCTTACTTACATTCAATCATTTAGACTTCAACTCTCCTCTGCTTTCGACCATTCAGACTCTTCTCCGTTACCGAAACATTTTGAACTTCGACTCCTTTCTCCCGCAGCATCAATGTCAAAGAAGAAACAATCTTCGATCTTGTTGCGGAACCTCCACGATAAATCTATAAATTATTGAGAGAAATCCACCGGATATTCAATGCATTAATCTGACCGGTGCACGTAGTGAACCGAGTTTGTAACCCCGACTTTTAGCGAAGATATCCAAAGGGGTGCATTAGCCAATGGTTTGGTGAAATATCGACGAATTTGTTCTTTAGGGTATATAGTTCAATTGAACAATTAGGTTTGACACTTGTTCTATGAGAAATTGATACTTTATAGGAATATGCTTAGTTTTTGGATGAAGAGCGGATTCTTGGAGACACTTATTGCGAATTGTTATCACAATGAATTGGGATAGGATCGATTGTAAGTTATATCAAATGCGAGTTTGTATCATCCATAAGATAAGTGATGCGGCCGGTAGGAAGCCGACAATGTATTCTACCTGTAGTGGATAATGAAATGGATCCTTGATTTTTTACTAGCCAGTACAGCTAATAGGTCGCACCCAAAAAAGGGAAATGCTCCTCAGTTGCTTTTCTCTCATCAACCACGGTTTACCGGTCGACATCCGGATAAACGAATTAAGTGGAAGTCGATTTCTGGGATTACCACAGTCCATATGTAATTGTTCCCTTCGGATATTTAAATATTCTCTTGGCCCATTTATAGTGGCTTTGTTTGGGAAGCGATTTGAAAGCTTGACCTACTGTTCAACGGCTTGCATTATATCGAGGGACGAGATCTTGTGATTAATGCGGTACCTATCATTGGGCGATATGTCCTTTGATCAACTTGTCGGGGGAGATATCATCTTTACTCGGCTTACAACCAACCATATGAGTTGATGGCATTTAGAGGAATATTCCATCGAAATTTCTTCAATATCTCTTTAAAATATTTCTCTTGAGAAATAAAAATTCCTGGAAGCTTTGTTTTACTTGTAACCCGAGAAAATATATGATGGATTTAAGCTTTATCATGGACATTTCAAATTCGTTTGCATAGAATTAGAAAACCAACTGATAGATGATTCGTTAGTACAACCAAAATAATATCATCTACATAAGCCAGAACAACTAGTAAATCATGCCGCCGGACTTAATGTAAAGATTGGCCAATCAGGTACCTTTCTGCCAGACCCTTTTTCTTGTAGAAATTTGTCTAGTCCTAGAATACCAAGCCGTGGTGCTTGTTTTAGTCCATGTCAAAGACCTTCTTAAGTTTACAAACATAATTAGTATTGTCTGTGAATAAAAATCCTTGAGGTTGCTCCATATATACTTCTTCCTCTAGATCTCCATTAAGAATGCTGACTTAACATCCATCGATAAACTTTGAAGTTTTTATGAAAGGAATAAGAAAGAAACATACGTGGCCTCAATCTTTCCATTGGTGCAGAAGTTTCATCAAAATCTTGTCCCTCAACTTGTGCATATCAACTGGAATAATCGGCTTTATTTCTAACAACTTGTCCTTTTCATTTCATTTTTATTCTTGAATACCATTTTAGACCTATGACATTCTTATTTTCGGGTCTAGAAACAAGCTCCCAAGAATTTTTCTTCTCAATGGGAATCCGACTCTTCATTTCATTGCTCTAATAATCCTATCTTCTTCCTTACTAGCTTCTTAAAAATTTGTGGGTTCAATCATAGATAAAAGGCAGCTTGTAGAGATTGTTTCGTGTCCTTAATCAATTTTCTTCTAGTGGAACTCCTTTATTTATATCCCCAATTATCTGATCTTCGGGATGGTTCTTTCTGATAATTTTGAGTGGAGATTTTGCTTCTTTTTGTTGACTTGCATCGGTTGAATATTCCACATCTTCATCAGTTGACCTCTTCTCTTCGATCCTTGGACCTATTCATCTTCATCTTCAACTTTATCTTGTTCTTGATTCATCCTTTGCTTATATTTACATTTGGAATTTCTTCATCAACTTTTACATCCCTGCTCTGATCCAACTAGTTTATGCAGGTCTTTTGTTTAGCGTAGCCCTTGCTACTTGTTTGTAGAATAACCCAAAGAGATACCTTCATCAACCACATCATCATGTTGCCAATATTTTCATCATTTTTTTGATATAACGTAATGCTTCTAGAAACTTTAAAATGTTTGATTGACGGTCTTTAAATAAAGTTCATAAGGTCTTGTCAGCGTAGTAGTGCAGGATGAACTTTTGTTAAGAATATGAAACGGTATTATGAATTACTTCCACTTAATATATGCGGTATGCTCTTTTCATTTCATCATTGATCTTGCCATTTATTATGCTACCCTGTTTTGCCTCTCAACAACTCCATTTTGTTGTGGAGTCCTTGGAATTATTACTCTCTTTTGATCCCATTTTTGTCTGAGAATTCTTTGAAGTTTCAGGTGAACTCTCCTCCTCTATCGGACCTTCCTGCCTTTAACCTTTTCCTGTTTGATTCTTAGTAGAGCCTTAAACACTTTTAATTTTCAAGTGCTTGATTTTTCTTTCAAAATGCAACCAAGTTAGTCTAGAATAATCATCAATAACCGGCATAAAGTGTAATTTTCTTTTCCCATGCCTTCTTTCCTTGATGGTCCACATAGATCCATGTGTACTAATTGGAGGGGTTTTTCTGTTGAGGGGAAGGGTTTTGATTTGAATTGAGTACAACTAAGCTTTCCCTGCTCGTGAGGCTTACGGATAGAGAGTCATATGGCTTTGATATCTTGGAAGATCTTTACTACCCATTGTTTTTGAGCTTGATTATGTGATCAAAATTTAGGTTCCCAAGTCTCCCTATGCACCACAACCAACTTTCATCATACTTGCTTAAGTTGCATTCTTCTTGTTCTTCTTCTTTTAGAACATAGACATTGTTTCATTCTTATACCTTTTGCAACTGAAAAGCTTTACCTACGAATCCCACCAGTTTGATTTCACAGGTCTTTAGAGGTAAAACAACTTCACATCCCTCGGTCACAAACTTGGCCCGACACTAAGCGATTATGTTTCAAATTACTCTACAATGACATCTTGAGAGCTTTCATTTTTAGTTATTCAAAGCTCAAGATTCCTTTACCTTTCACCTTTCACAGTTGCATCATTTCCAAAGTTACATTTCCTAATTTGCTATCACTTAAAGGTTAAACTTTTATTTTGTCTCCAGTCCATATGTTTAGAACATCCACTTTCGATATACCAGGGATTCCTTTTTATTTTGGGCTGATAAGCTAGTCCACATTTGTCATCTACTTTTCTTCTTCCAGGACTTTGACATTTTCAACGATTGGGATTCTGATCCGGATTATATTTCTTTAAATGACAGGTTTGTTGCCTTATGTCCATAGTATGACAAATATAGCATTGAGTTTGAATAAAAGCTCATAACGATTATTGCGTTTCTCCTGTGTCCTTCTTCCAGGTCATCCGCATTGATTCATAATGCACGTGATTTGTTTGTTCGTTTGGCTATCTCAATCCCTGGATTTGTGGTGAATGGTTATTCATTGAGTATCTTGATTGTTCATGTCTAAATCTTAGAGAACAATTTATATCTTTGTGTCAAAAATTCGTGAGAAAAAACAATAACCATAGAGAGATTTTTTGTACCTTGAAAATTTGTGTCTTCTTTGGAGTCGATAAACTACGGTCTTCAAATTACGTGCAGGGTTTCCTTTCGATTTCCATCGCCCAGCTGATTTTTCTTTCTTTGTCTGCGGAGTGATTGTTGTCAATATTTGAGGTTTGACAAACAGTAGATTCTTTGTTACTTGGATGATCACTACTCAATCCTTCTTCATGTATCCCAATCAATCTTTCAGCTTTGAATTTCTTTCTTGATTTAGAATGGAGGTTAATTCTTGATGCTTTTATACTTGGCGATTTTGATGATCGGGTCCAACTTTGAATTTCTCATTTCTTTTACGGTCTTTACTATTTCTTCTTCTGGGGCTTCACACTTGAGTTCTTCTCGGCGGAGTTGTTTTTTCAGTATGTCTACTATCTTCTTTGCCTCTTCTAATTTCACCTTTAGTGAAACATCTTCATCGGGTTCTTTCTTGTCTTTTTCAAGCTGTGTTAACACTTGTTTTTAGTTTTCTGTTTTTAGATGCAGGTCTATCAATTTCTTCCGATTCTGTGATTGGTTCTCCTTCAAATCCACCATGACTTCTTCCTCATTATCATCAGCACTTTTTTGCCTTCATTATCATGATCCTCTTTGGCCATGAGTACAAATTCATTTGGCTTATTATCATCGGATGAGTCACTATCGGTGTCTTGAGGGAATTGTCATTATTGCAATGAGCTTTTCTTTATTATATTTCTTGTACTTGTGCTTTAACTTTAAAATCTTCAAAGTTACGGTCCTTACGTGGGACACTTAGAATAAAAAATGACCTATCTTGCCACAATTAAATCATTTGAAGGAACCTTCCCTTGATATTTTTCGATCCTTTCTTTAATCTTCTCCACAAATTTTACCTCAATATTAAAATTAGAATCAGTGTTATTATGCGCTTTAAAGGAAACTTCTGTTAGATTTATCTTTGTTTATCCTCATTTCGCATAGGTTAGGGTTCCAAGTTGATCAATGAAGCCGAGTTTGAAGATCATTTAATTCTTCAATTGCAGAGACTTTTGGATTAAACTTATCGAGGCGAGAGACAAATCTTTCTGAATTAGGTGAGTCATCAAATGTCTCACCCAGCACAAGTTCTTCAACTCTTAAAAAATGCCTAATTGTTTCATCTTCCATTCATCTTAGGTTGTTCAAATTTCAATCTATATTTTTTTAAGTTTGGCATCTTTTACTCTCATTTCCTTCATAGCTGTTCATAAGTTTATCCCACATCTCTTTGGTAGTATTAAGATGCATCAACTTTAATTTTACAAACTCAGCTTTACCAAGTCCATTCAAGATAGCATTCATTCCCATGGCGTTAAAACTAAATTCTAACTTAGCATCCTTGGTGGCTAGCACAACAAGCTTTGTATATCCGGTCTCTACTACATCCCAAACAGCATCAACATGAGGGGCCATTGGAGTATGTTCTCATTCTAATCTTCAGAGAGGCAAAATTTGTTCCATCAAATGGGGCTTGGAGGTGAAGTCCCTTCATGACTTGTCATGTTTAGGCTTCTGGTCTACCTTTAAATAAAGGGGCCAGCAGTACCAATTGTTGGAAATACTAGAACAAGTGAGAGGGGGCGTGAATCAATGGTGTTTATAAACCGTGAATTTTATTGCCTTTAAACAATTGTTAAGAGTTCTTCGTGTCATCAATGATCATATAGCATATGAGCGGTAAGAGTAAAGATCATCAGGTCCGCACATAAGATACACACAGAATGATTTTCCGGGGAAGCCATGGGGGAAAACCTCTTCTTCTTAGAAATGATGGGCAATCTTTTAATTACGTACATCGTATTTCTTTGAGAACCAACTCAATGAGGCTACAACCTCGTTTTTACGAGAACAACTTGTTTGGAGCTCCAACTCTGCGGTTTCTCTAGCACCCACTAGAGGAAGCGCCAACTCCCTGGTACTCAACCAAGCGGATGGAAGCACCAACTTCCGGTTACGTAGGCTCCAACGCATAGCGGAGATGCGAACATCCCTAGCACCTCCACCCACCACAGGTTTCTAAGGCGCAACCCGGATGGAAGATGCAACTCCACTGTGTTCAAACACCGCCAGACCTCTGGGGATAGCAGGTCCTCGACCCAACCACCCTCAAATATTATTGGTTAAATACACATTCAACTACCGATAAATCGGTTCTTCCAGTCTTTCTTGGTTACCGTGATTACGGTCTTGATTTCGCGCTTTGCTACTCTTCTCTTATTCAACATGTCTTCTGTGTGTCATGTCTTACGTCGCTTTCTGCTCTGCTTACATTGTCATCGTATTTGCTCTTCTTACGTTTCGTTACGCGCAGTTCCTTTTAGCTGTTTACTATTCCTCTGCTCATCTTCTTTTTTTTCTTCTTTGTTACACATTTTTCATTCAGACGATCAATGAAATTAGGTCTACTTCATTTTCTTTTATACACATTTCTTCGTTCCACTTCCCCTTCCAATGATCAGCATCTGTCTTGGCGAAGCTAACAATTCATCGATTCGGTCGGTTTGGCTTACTTGAATTTACAAGCGAAGCGTTAATGTCTTGAGGGACAACGGCAACCCTCCAGATCAATGTTTGATCAGCGGTTCGAGATCCCATCGAGTTCACTCATCCAATTGACATTCTCGACGCGATATACACTATTACCGGAACCGATTCTCAATCCCAATGTGCTATTTTCCCGGATCATAGCCCTTACGGCTACGATGGTCCATGTGACCAGCTATCATTTGACCTCCACCATACCTCTCGTTAGGGTTTTGGGTTTTATAATGATAGGTGCATTCCTTACGGACTTTACAATATCTTGGATTCGGAGCATCCCTCGTACTCCTTACACGTCACGCGTTGCTCTGGGTGGCCTGACCTATACCTCTTATGGAATCGCGTATCGCGATTTCGTGATGTGTGATGTTCAAAGTTCTTGTCAATACCAAACCGAACCCGAAACTGCGAAAGACAGAGCTATGATCAGCGGATCAGATTCATTCTTATCCAGCGGCTATGATCACTTCCGAAATCGCATTTCGATTTGGAGTTCTTAACGCTTGTGTTCTTGACATATCAAATCCAGATCCGAACTTCAGGTGCCACTGTCCTCTGTCATCACGTGATTGACCGCGTATTAAACAGCATACGTGTCACTCGATTCATTACTTGTATGTGCCTAAAGAGTTGAATCTATCTGACACTTGTCAATACATGGTTGTGCCATTATTAAGCTTAGGCGGCATTAGTGCGGTGGCGATGGAGTCAGTCGATGATGTTGTCGGCCAGTTCGGTTAGTCGAGTTTACATATCCGAGAAATCGTGGTTTTCGTTGTAGAGTGAACTTTGATTTATGAAATCTCGATCCCAGTTGTCGATGGGGCCTCACGAGCGCCGATGTCCATACAAATAGAATGGTCCAGTCCTACTTGATTTACTTAATTTTGTGATTAAATGCGTGAAATGTGATCACAAGATTTTGAGGGATTTTTCATTGTCGAGTGAACATGAAATTTCAAAGTCCCGATCCCCGTTTTGCTCCTTTGGGTTATCTCTACGCCCAACTTTTACGGATCGGCGACCCTCGTTCTTCGGAAATTTGTATGAGAGATCCCTACGGTCCGACTCTTCTTCCTTTTTCGTCTTTAAGTTCTTGCTGTGCGTTTTTTCTTCAAGGCTGTTCCTCCGAGCTTTTACTTCCAAATCCCCGCGTGGTTTTATCCTTCTTATCCTACTTTGAAAATACTCTTGTTGCCATTAATGGCAACAACCATCATTGCATTCTATCCAGCGAATTTGCCAACAAATGACTCCCAAGGTACTCTAACACAATCCAATGAGTGTGAAATAATGAGTTGAAATTCGAACCTTTCGGAAAAATCTCCGATTAGGATCAATAATTAAAATGCTGTCGAAGAGGAAACACGCCATTGGGGGCATTACAAGTTCAAGGTATAATCTTGTTTCTAAGTCTAATTCTTGGATAATAGGTTGAAGTCAATAGGAAAAGAACTGTCATGGGAAGACTTAATGTATCCCTCCATCAATATTTTAAGAAACGAGGGTAACAATATTTGAAGTGGATAAGAGTAACAAGTGATTCGAGATACGGCTTCGAGGGATGGCCGATGCAATAGAGGCTTAAGGTGCAAAATGACACAATAGAGGCTTTCTGGGTTGAACTTCTCTTTGAACATAATATTGACAACATGACAAGTACATCTTGGAAAAACTGACTTAACAACATGGATCACAGACCGATTGGTAATATTATAAAGGAGTATATGATCGGAGGGAGACAAGTGGATTTTCAACCTAGACACAAATCAAGTGAAAGGGTTTCATGTTGGCGTCTTCCATAGAATACAAGTTTAGATACATTTTCTTCCCATTTTTTCCCCACCATTTCATGAGGTACCACTTTATTTTACACAAGCTTGAGTGGGATAACATATGATTACATTATAAGCTTATCCTTGGATGAATTCCTTGAAGTATATTTACTTAGAACCCTAAGAATCATTAGTTTAGGTCCCATATTAGCCTTCGATGTTTTGTTGGGTCCAAGATAGAAAACTCGGGTTTTTCATGTTTATAGTGTCTAAAAACACTTAAAGACAACTCTCCCAATTCCTTTTTCATAAAAGTAGTGCGTATGGACCAAAAAAGAGGTAAACTATTGTTCAATAGACATTTTCTTCAAATGCTGTAGTAGAAGAACCAAAGGTCTCGACAATCTTTTCATGTTTAGAGAATCTAAAAAGAGCTTAAGGGGGAGCTCCAGGTGGGTTCCTTTTAAATTATAACCTTCTGAGTTCAAAAAAGTGATAAAAGTATATTCGATTACATTCTCATTGATTTCTGAGAATACGAGAAAGAACAAAGACTAACCTCGATAACTTATTCTCATGTATTCAAGAGCATGAGAGTAAGGAAACCGAAGACTAAGCTAGGGATTGTTTTCATTTTGCATGAGATTTTTAAAACAAAATAAAACTATGCTTGGGATAGATTTTATTTTTTCACAAACTTAAGAAACTAAACAAAACTATGCTTGGACACGGTTTATTTTTTACACAAGCTTGAACGAGGAGAAACTATACTTGAGGTGGGTGGTTTCATTTTTACACAAGCTTGAACCATGACTTAATAGCGACTTCCCAGCATGGTTGGTACTTAGCCCAACCCCCAGCTTAAGAAGCTACTGGATCAACTTTGACATGAATTCCAATTTGGAAGCATTTCCCCAAGCTTCATTTAGTTCAATGCATAGAGGTAGATGAAATGAAGCTTCAAACAATATACATAGGACTTGACCCAAACAAAGAGGGGGAAAAACTATTTCATCTTTTAACAAGCTTTCCACAGAGAATAAAAAGTATCTTTCGAGAATCCATATTCAATCCAGTGACCTTTTTTTCATTTTTAACGAGCTTGACATAGAAACATGAACTATGCTGGTAACCTCTATTTTAATTTTTATGAGGTTTCCACAAAGAGATGTCAAAACTATCCCCTCACAAGCTGGTTTCATTTTATGAGCTTGAAGTGAAACTATGCTCATGACATTTTATTGATCTTGGCTTCCAAGAGGACAGTGCTCAGGAAGGACACCATGTCAAGGTAAAAACTCGGTCATGGCCTCAAAGAGATATTCACTTGGCGAGGAAGAAACACACTCTGGAAGGAACACATATGAAGGGGTCATGATAGAGTGGGAGGTCCGGGGCTCCAATAGCCCCTGAGAGAGATCACCATGTCAACTTCTAGATCCAAATCATTGTGCTCGTGATTAGGAAGGCGCAGGAGACAAACACATAATTGACATGGCGAGCGATAAATAATGCGCATATAAGGACCATGTAGGAGGTCATTGAGGAATTCAGTCGGGGATAGCCAAAAAAATGAAAAGTTGATCAATGGTCCCTGGTGTTTAACCCATTGTCGCAGGGAGAAATATATCACCTGAAAGGGTGGATACGATAGCTTTCATAGCATAGACATAATCTAGCCCAAGGAGTAAAGACAAATCCAATGGATCTTGGACTACCATGACATCAATAGAACCATTTCCCTCCCAAAGTTCTGAGCCGGAAGGTCCCCTAAAGGTTGGTGGTTCTTACATTTAGAAAACTAGCAGTTACGTGGTAGGCAAGTTGAGGACAACCAAAGCTTTTCCAAGCAAGAGGATAAAATACTAATGGATGCCTTCATCTATCAGCGTCGAGAGGCGATCCGACCACCAGTACAGTACTATAATGAAGAGAATTTGGGGAGAGCGAGGGTCCTGGTTAGCACATCCCAATTAAAAGGGATGGTCTCATTACTTGGGGGAGGTTCCACAAGAGAAGGAGTAATGCCCCCAGGAATTGAATTATGTATCGAGAAAAAAATGAAGCGTTATGGTTTACTCACCCAGGTGGGAGAGTAGGATCAGTGATGGTGAGATCAGGATGAAACCACAGGTTTCATTCTCAAGGGGATAATGAGATTGAACACTTCGGTTGTCACTCTCTAGAGGGGGATTGACCAAGGATGGGGATCGAATCAACCACTTGGTTTTCACTCTCTAACGAGAGAGAGTGGGATCAATAAGGATGGGATCAGAATCGACCACTTTGTCAAGCTGGTTCAACTAAGAGGCGTGTTCAATTGATTACATGATAAACCCAGTTATTGGAGTAGAAGGGTGGTTGATCATTCCATCAACTATAGGTGGGTCAATAGTAATATTGCGATAAACGAAGCCCCGGAAGTTGAAATTTGCTTAGAAACAGTCATGTCTTCTAAAAATTTCAAGGCTTCTTCCATATGAGGAAGAAATATAGGTTAGATTATGCCCTTTGCATAACATACCAGAACTTGGCTCTACTTTTATTCTTTCCAACTATTTCGTGACTAGTCAATGGGAGGTCATCAACATGTTGTTGAGGCTAATGACATGGGTTGTGAGGTGTGAATATCTTTCTATAACCTTAGGATAGACTAGGGAAATCCTTATGAAGATGGTTACCCTTACAAATTATACAAGGGTACTTGGGATTACGGTTTGTTTGGGTGTTCTTGGAATCATCAACACTCCCAAAATGATCAACAATAACTAGTTTCTTTCAACATGTACGAGTGGTTGGAAGTGTGGATCCTGCTTATTTTTTCTTCTTATTATTCTTCCCTTTTCTTCTTCTTCTTATTCCACGGGTTTACTATCTTTGGAGCTTTCAATCGGCAAAGAAGATGAAATGGAAGAGAACCTAATGAAAGAGGTGAAGGATCAATGTGAGGTTGATGCTCTTGGGGAAGTGCTTACAAATGAAGCACTAAGCGCGTCGGGACTACCAGTGGAAAACAACCACTCTTGTGTTAATCAGGTTCATGTGAGACCTGAGAGGCTCAAAGTAGTGATGTGAGGAGGGACAATGTTTCCCTTAAGAAGGAAAAACAAAAGTTTCCCACAGGCGGGGTTCCTTCATTGGTCATTACAGGAACATGCCATTAAATAGAAATGTCAACCTAAGATTACGCTGGGGGAAACAAACAACACACACACTAAAAATCACAAGTAAGCAACAAAGAAAACAAAACCTTCTCACAATAGACACACTAGTTGGTGATGAAATCCAACATCCCAGAGAACAATGTAAGAAGGGGTTAAGATAGAACGGATGGAAAAGTTACATTTACAGCGCCATAGGACTTATACAGGTGCAAGCTCCACATAATCATGGGTATACCCTCCAAAGGGCCCGAGTGAGTTTGTGAAGATTCAATTATAAAGTGAAGACTTGCCCTCCACAGTCACCTAGTGTAAAGAACCTAAATAGAAATTCCACTAAGGTTACCAAATACTACTGATGATGCACAGGGAAGCTTGATTAAACAGTTTGATCCCACCTGCATAGGGGCGATTATCTGGCCCAGGAAGTAACTCGAAAGGATTCCCACTCCATCATTTGTGAATTTATACCTTAAGCACGACCCCATAATAGCGCAATATCTGCAAGAGACCAACTAAGTAGGGTGAGTAACTCTGCCGGTCTCAATGCAACCTGCGTTGGTACTTGTGTTTGGGGGCTGCAGGGAAAAAATGTAGTAAATGTATTTTATCTCTCCCTAACTCAAGATTCTATCGGTAGCATGTCTTTGGAAGTTATCTTTCACACCTATTCAAAAGCCCTAACTAATCTAATGTAGGTTGCCACTAGAAAGAAATATAAAAGTCTAATAATCATTATTTATAAACTTTTATTTACGACATTTGTTTACTCAAAGAGAGGAAAATGGTGTGGACAATATGGTGTTTGACCGACTTCGAAAGTTATGCAAAGAGATGAAGATGCAATCTTTTCAGAAGCTTTTCGATAAAAGCTATACTACGAGAAGGAGAAACATTTATCATTTCCATATACAATGTCCCGAAATTTTAAAACTCATCAATATCAATATTTCAAGAAATGAGACAAAGAGATTGTACACCAATACACAATTCAGCCATGGGGAAATGTTTTTAGAATTCAAGATGAGGCATTTCCAAGGAATCATGCAATTTCCATAACTTCAAATGAAAGGGATGTCCCAACCTAATATAAAGCAAAAGAAATTAAAAAATTTGTTTCAAGAATGGCTAAAAACAATAGCAAATTGTCATGAAACAAAGAAACCTAAACAATTTTTCTCTTTTAACATGAACTATTCAATAAAGAAAATAAGTTCTTTCCTTAAAAATAATTCTAAATAAAAAACAATGCTGTAACGGAGAAAGAGACTACTCAAATCAAGAATAAAATCTTTCAAGTACAATAGGAAAATAAGACAAAGATGGTTGAAAGCAGATTCAAATTTTGTCAATCAGACCCAACAAATCACCCAAGAACCATAGCCTGGTCCCGGGTATGGAAAATACAAAAACAAATGTTTTCCTGGCCCTTATATTTGGAATCCCTAACAGTGCGTAAATCCTTGATCGTGAGGCCCCGGATATGGGTGAGGCTGGAAATACAAGTTCCTGTATTTCCCTCAAAGTAAGGTGTGGAAATCAAACAAAAATGGAAAAAATAAAAAAATAAGAAGGTTTTCCGGTGAATTTTAACAGTCAGAGAGACAAGCTGGATCTCTAGTGACTTCGAGCGAGAAACCAAGCAATCAAGAAAGAAATCAAGACAAACTAGGAAAACATTATCTTTCCCCAGTGGAGTCACCCGATTTGTTATCGAGTAAATCGGTGAATTTGGACATAAACTAATCTCCCTAGATCCCACACGGATCGAACAAAATGTCTGGACAATACGCTTTACCTAAGTTACTGTCATTGAATTTACTACCAAGAAGGAATGGATGGCATAACAGCCTGCAAGCTTCCCTCATATCTTTGGTGTCACTGCTTTTACTCCGATTACTCTTGATGTGGATGCTGCAATGAAACCGGTAGCAAATTAGAAATCAACAATAGTATGTTCAATGAAGCTTATACATGTGATCAAGGGGTCATATAATAAAATAGGAATGATTTTATGGGAAAGGCATGCTGCTTGTACATATATAATGGAAGAAAGATACAACCAAAATCCTTGATATGCGTCGGGTTCCTTCCAATAATTCCTTGCTTCCACACTTCTTTCTCCAATGGATTCCGAGACCATGTATGCGATGGCTACTCACAATCTATATTGACAAAGCAAAGCTCAAAGGAAACCAAGCTAAATTTCCAAGCTCAATCCAACTCAATCAAGCTGTTTCCCTTGAGAGCTCTTCTCCTTTTATAAGTTAGAAGAGGGATAAGATTGGGAGGTTAAGGATGATCCCACCAAATCATAGAGGCGAGTAATATCCAAACCATTCCGAGGAGACCGTCACCCTCGAATCTTCTCTTCTAGAAGCATCGAGAAAATGCTGTTTGTTTTCCAATATACGGAGACTGTCACACCACAACTATAATGTAGCCCTACGGAAACTCCACACTAGCTATAGAAAGGTTACAAAAATCAGGGCATTTCCCGCCCACAGATATAGCAGCCTCTGAGAGAAATCCTGAAATGGGGTTTTACAAAGGAAAATTCAACTTTCTTCCTGGGAAAAGTTCTTCTCCCTTCTTTCTTGGAATTTAGACTCTTTGACCCCTCACAGAGAGGCAACATATAGGTTTACATCATTAGAGTCCTTAAGGGTAGTAAAGATATAATGTGTAACAATGGGATGGAGAGAACCAAGGTCACGTAACATTTGTGGGACCAAACCAAACCGGGGAGTGAGATATCTATTTACAGAGAAGCCACATGGGATGCACTAAGCACAAGGATGAGCGTGTCCATGTTGAAGATACCTATGTGACCTAAAAGAATCCATCTCCAACATGTGGATGATCACACTAGAGGCTGTTTCATGGTATGGGGACATCGCCAACTTCAAGACCACATGACATACGATGTGGATAGAGCCATGGTATCGGGACATCGCCAACTTCAAGGCCACATGACATGCGATGTGGATATAGGCGCAGAAGGATCCTGATAAACAGTGGCTACAAATGTGCTTTTGTATCACAGAGGGTGACATCGACATGGTCATCAACGAATGGGATGATGAGTGGAAGATTATAGTCCTCACCAAGGACTTTCCAGAAAGAATAGTAGAAGAAGAGGCAGGGTAAGGAGAAACACAACCTCAAAATATCCAAGTGCCCAAGAAACGAAGGACGGGCCAGACAAAAACAACAAATACAAATGAAGGCACAATGAAGATGGGGACCCAGAAGGGGAAAAAGGAGAATACACAAATGGAAAAAGAACAACATAAACAGGCTGAGGCAATGCAAGGGATCACACCAAATCCAAACTCACATGAACTAGGTGGGAATAAGAGGCCAACTATACAAATAGGAGGAGTGTGCAAGAAAATGAAGGCCCAAAGAACACCACCAAAGTATATGATCATAGATGACGATGGAGAAATGGTAGCCCGAATGGTCCAGGATTGTCTAGCTGAGGACTTTGACCATGCTATGCAACACAGGGATAGGATTCAAGAGGAGCTGGCAGACATGCGATAGTTCCTTAAGAAAAATGGGGAAGTACAGATAACAGGTAGCAACAAGGGAACATGACCATCAACATAATAGACAAAGGAAATATTGGAAGAAGGAGAATGAGATCCAGTCGATACAATATTGCAACCGAACGTAAAATTACACATCACACCCAATATGCTATGCATGGACGATATCATGGGGAAGACACCCCTAAAAGACTTAGCTCAAATCCAACTGGTGTTGGCATGGATGCCATCCAGGGCTCTACACAAGTTGCAGGTTAACGTAAACCATGAGGCACAGTCTCGCGCATGTAAAAACTTAGTCAAATTTCAGAAGGCAACAGAGAATTAGTATGCACTGGAAATAGTCTATGAGCAGGCTAAGTTCGAGACCCAAGAGGAAAAGGAGTGCAGGAAAGGATTGGAAAAAAAAGTGGCAGGAACTTACGAGAAGATTCCAAAGGTTGCACAGGGGGAGAAAATCACAACAACATAACATATTGATCATATTGTGCAGACAATTGATCAATACCAGAAGGAGATCTATAATCTCTAAGAAAAACTCACACCCACTACTCCACTAGAAGTGAAGGAGAAAAGGAAGAAGGAAGCAATAGCACAGCTACAGGAGATAGAACAACAAGTTTGCACAACAACCGACTTGTTTGATAAAGAAAAAAAACTTTGGACAAAGTTAGAGGAGGATCAATAGGTCCAAAGGTGGGACAAGGAATAAGAAAGGATCACCGCAAAAATCCAAGACCTCAAGCAGAGGCAGAAGACAATGGCTATCACAGAGTGCGTCAAAGGGGTGTAGTACATGAAGAAGCTACAGGCAGAACTCATCACTGCAAAAACACAAAAACAAGAGTGACATGCTCAAATGGAACCGATGCAAGAGCGAGTAGAAAAATTCCTGGCACAGGCAGAGGAAGACAAGGCACAGATAGCACAGACTCAGGCAAAATGTGCAGAATTGGTCAGTGACGAAGTTGCAGTCTAGATAGTGGACACACTCAAGGAGAAAATTGTGCAAGCGCAGACACAGGCAAAATAGCTCAAGGAAAAGTTCTAGGTGATCACCAAGGAGATCAAGGAAGAACACAAAGGTTAGGTGGCTCGATAAGAGCCACATGTCAGTGTTGGGGGCCTGTTGGAAGCATGCCAAAGTGGAAAGAAAGACAAAGTGTAAAGAAAGACGATCATGAGGAAAGAAAGCGTGCACGAGGAAAGCGACAACTGGAAGGAAGAAAAGCACATGCACATGCAAGGAAGACCTAACGATGGTAGGGTTAGGGTTTTGGTAAGGTATTGTAAATGAATGAAGAGCCATAAATGTATAAATATAGATACTTAGGTATCATAAGGGGTTGGGGTATATACTTAGGTATCATTGGGTTTTTGGTTATCAGAAAGACTAGTCGTTGTTATAGCGAGAAGTATTGTAGTGAGCAGATATGTGATATTTTGCTATATGATCTATTTTGTATAATATGTTGAGATAGAGAGGATGAAGGAGGGTAGAACTTGAGGGTTAGATCATAGGTTGGGGAGCCTAGTGAGATCTAGTCTACCTCATATAGATCTTACCCAAATGTGAAGGATTGTAAAGCATGCGATGGGAAATACTATAATAAAAGAGCTGAGAGCCAAATATTTGCGGACGTAGTCCAGGAAGGCGTGAACCATAGTAACATCTGTGTTATGTGATGAATGCATGCATATCTTTATTTTCTCCAGTTGTTATTTCCATGCTTAATGAATGAGTTGTTATATGTCCTTCTTATTCATCAATGACAGTACATTGCATTTACTAGTTATAGTAATGGTTCAATATTTAGTTCTCATATATTGCACTCAATCCTAGGATGTAAACACCTGAGTCTTACAGCCACCCATTAAAGCTATCTCAGGTGAGACTGTGTAATGCATTCTGTGTGTTGTGTTTCCTTCTCGTTTACTAGGAGGGATGATAGTTTTAGAGGCTTTGTTGGAAACCCGAACAGACATGAACCCCGGGTCAATAAACTCAGACAAAGTAGAAGAAGAGTAAAACAATAGAGACTAATTCCTAATTAATGAAAAACAAAACGAATTTAATGTTCAATTGGCAAGTGGACACTAAGAAAAATTCTATAAAATAAATGGCTACGAGGAGGAATGGATCATGACTGGTATGCGTAAAGTTATGCTACTGAAATTTCTTTGACTGGTTTTTATTGTGAGAGTTGGGATACCCATCTCGAAAAAGAGAGTGGTAGCTCGCCCTTGCGAGGTGATATGGGAGCTAGAGTTTTCTGGTTGTGTTTGTGCATGGCCCCTTTGTGGCTCGGGGGGCTAAGGGGGAAGAAGATTACCCCTAGCATTGGTTGGGAGGTACCTGTGAGGTCTTAACAGTTAGCAAGCAGGGAGATCCTCATCGAATTATCACCTTCGATTACGGTGTTGTTATTTAAATTTGTAATCACATTGGATTAATTTGTATAATCTAGTTTTTTTTTTACCTTGCGTAATTGTGTGAGATCTTAAGATCAAGAGATAATCTCCTAGATTATTTTATAAATGTTAGAGGCGGATTTCTAATAATTTCACCGCCATTTTTTTAATGTAAATCTGGGCTTGAATGCTTACATACAAAATGTTGATCACCACCTGGTTAATTTCAATCTGAGCTTGAATGTCTACATACAAAATTTTTTATCATTGCCCTTTAATTTGAACCTAAGTTTTTACTATCTGATTCATAACACATTTTTTTTCCAAAATCGAAATTTTTCTCTAATGAGGTCGCTGCCAACCAAAATTGATTTGGAACTGATAAAAAATTCTTCTGATCCTTACCCAAATTTTTTCTTACTCTCCAATGAAGTTTTACTCTGCCAATGCACATTCCACCTCTGCATTTTTGTTGAAGGATGCCTAGGCAATTTACCCTGCGTTTTAACATGATCAGACTATGGGGGAAACTAGCAAGAGTTTTTACTCTCACTACATTTACATTTTTGGTGTAAAAACATGCTCGTACTGTGGGGGAAACTAGCAAGAGTTTTTACCCTCCTTACCTCTATGTTTTTGGTGTAAAAACATGCTCAGACTATGGGGGAAGCTAGCAATAGTTTTTACCCTCCTTACCTCTGTGTTTTTGGTGTAAAAACATGCTCAGACTATGGGGGACACTAGAAATATTTTTTACCCTCCTTACCTCTACATTTATGGTGTAAAAACATGCTCATACTGTGGTGGAAACTAGCAAGAGTTTGTACCCTCCTTAGCTCTGCGTTTTTCATGTAAAAATGTGCTCGGAATGTGGGGGAAAATAGAAAGAGTTTTTACCCTCCTTACCTCTGCATTTTTGGTGTAAAAATGTGCTCAAACTGTGGGGGAAACTAGCAATAGTTTTTACCCTCCTTACCTCTATGGTTTTGGTGTAAAAACATGCTCAGACTATGGGGAAACTAGCAAGAGTTTTTACCCTTCTTATCTCTGTGTTTTGGTGTAAAAACGTGCTCAGACTGTGGGGGAAACCAACATGCGGTTATACCTTGTTTATCTCTGCATTTTATGTGTAAAAACTACTATCTTGTGGGGGAAACCGGCATGCATTTTTACCATCTTCATCTCTGCGTTTTTTTGTAAAACATGCTAGCTTGTGGGGGAACTAGCATGAGTTTTTACCTTCTTTATCTCTGCCCGTTGCTCACTATTTTTGCCCATAAATTTACTCATTATCTCTGCGTTGTTAGGGAATTTACCAAATCTGTGTTTTCCTTAATGTCTCTGAGATATTAAGTCCCTGCCTTTTTCTTATTCCTACATTTTGTTTGGGCATTAGAATATGCTCTACACATTGGAGTGTACTTTAGTTTCATTTGATTTTAGTTAGTAATATTCAAAGGCATATGTATATCTTCTTTCAATGTGATCACATAGTTTTATATTTATCCTTTTCCTTATGATGTATAGAAGTCTTCAACTTTAATATTCATTGTTAAGTGTCATTTTATATCTTAATGTTAATTTTAATGAGCACCTTAGATATCTATGGCCTGCCAATAAAAGGCTCTATTGAATGCTTGATTTATTTTGGAGTCAGTCTATAAATGAATGAAAGAATTCTATTTGCACATGCATTATAGGTGACGTATCAAATTTACTTGAGTATGAATTAAATTGTTGAAGAACTACTGTAGATTAATAGCACCTAAGTTGGGGACTTTACAATGTAAATTGTAAGCCTCATTGAAAAACATGACTACTTTGCGCATGAATTGAAATTGATACTTATTTCATGCCATGTATTAAAAGAGATGTATTGAATGTTTGGATGTGATTTGATTACATGAGAGCCTTGATTAACGCTGATGTGTGATCAATTTAACAATTAGATTGCTTTTGCACCTCGAAAATTTTGAGGGGTGATTACTTAAGTAAATAAAGCATTTGCGTTCCACAATATAAATGTTGATGAATTCAGCGTTATGAACAATGTTGATGTATAACTATATGTGTATAATTTACTATTGCTTTCCTTAAATTGATGTATGATTGGTTGAGTAGATAGCTTGGTTGTGCCATGGATAAATCGATAGTTTTCACTGGTGAAATGAATAATTAATAATTGATGAATGATTGAGTTACAAATTTACCTTGTGCCATGGATTATGTTGTGATTAAATTATTGGATTGCTTGCGCATTGGATTAACGATGGATGTAAAATGATTTATCATGATTGCCCATGCCTTGAAATAAAGGTGATGCATGATTAGTTTAGTAACAAAATGTACTTGTGAACCTTATTTTAAGTGGGTGTGTGATTGCTTCGTCATTATTCTTTTACACCTTGAATTTAAATGCTAACGAATTTGGCATCATGAATTTATTAGATGCATGACGGATTTAGTGACTAGTTTTCTCTTGCACTTTTACTTAAGTTCACTTGTGATTGTTCTATAATTGGTTTACTCTCGCGCACATCAAATATTTAATTGTAGAGGTATGACTGATAATGATACTGATTACCCTTGTGCCATGCTTAATTGATGAATAATATTGATGGATTGATTAAATGGATGATCATTGATGTTGTTGATTAGCTAGTTGCTTGGATTGATTGTGCTAGTGGGATGTAGACACCTCTTTGTTCCTTAGAAGAGTCGCCAACCCTGAGACCTTAAATGGTTAAAATAAATTTCAACCTGGTCTTGAGCATTTCTTATGTGTCCTAGAGGTCCTAACCTTGCAGGGTAGGTTGGGCGGGTAGTCATTTTATACTCATTATCTTATTGAATGTTGTTGTAATTTGTTTCAAGATAATTATGATGTGCTAACCTACTACACTATTTATGTTTATGTGTCGCTATCCTTCGTTGACACGTTGAATGAGCCGTTAGTGATTCCATGATGAGTAGATGGTACTGCTTTTTCTTATGATGTTGTTGAGTAGGCGCTGCTGTGATCATGTGTTGATGTTAATTTCTTAATAAAAATAAATAAAATTTCCTTTTGCGCTTCGTGTTTTTTTAGGAATAACATAGGGTCGTTACATAGTATCTAAAATTTTGTAGTGCATATACCATTTCCAATCCTTCTCATTCTGTGGTAGTGTAATTCTTTTCTCCAATTGACTATTTCCTACTCGCAAAATCAATTGGGTGGTCTATGTATCCTTCTCCTGGATGAGATAATAGTTCGCCCAAAGATATGGATGATGTATCCACATGAACATGGAACTCCTGCTTCTAATATAGGAATATCAAAATTGGTGTGGTCACTAATTTATTCTTCAATGTATCCAAACCTTACTGAAAATCCGCATTCCATTGGAACTTAGCTTCCTTCTTCAACAACTTCTCCATAGGTGTTGTAATCTACGCATAACCCTTAATAAACTTCTTGTAATACCATCTATGACCTAGGGTTTCTCTGAACTGTTTGACTGATGTGGGTGGTCGTAAATCTAAAATCATTGCAATCTTGGCAGGATCCACTAATAAGACTTTCTTACATACCACATGGCCCAACAAAATTCCAAAATCTCGCAAAATATAAATTTCTTCAACTTCAGTAAAATATGACATTGTCTACACCTATCCAACGTTAGTTTGAGTACTTCTATGTGATCTTTCAATATACTAAACATAGTCCAATCATCTAAGTACACTTGAAGGAACTTATGAATAAATTCCTTAAAATATGCAACAACAACTCTTGAAAAAATTGCAGGTGCATTCTTTAGGCCAAAGGGCATCACTGTGTATTGATAACTTCCCCACTCTATTGAAAAAGTAGTCTTATACTTGTCTTCTTGCACAATCCTTATCTGGTGATATCCATAGAATCCATCTATAAAATAATAGGTCTCCTACCCACCTACATTCTCTAGCACTTCATCTATAAAAGGTGTTGGAAATGGATCATGTAGACATGTATCATTTAGCTTCCTTAGGTATACAAAAATCTTGATTCATCCTGTTTTCATATCTTGTACCACCATTGGACTTATCCATTCTGATTCCACCATTGGTTATGTTAGCACATATAATGTGTAGGGGGTCAAAACACCCTAGTTTTGTTTTATTTTTGAATCATAGGAGTTTTAAGTCTTAGGTTTTGGGTTATTTTATATGCCATAACTCAATATTTTGGTTTTATTAGAAAAGTATTGTTTAGCTTTAGTTTGGAGATTTTATGTCTTTAGATTAGTCATCATGATAAGGATAATGGTCCTTATGAGTCACACTCTTGGTCTTAAACATCATCACCATAACATGTATTTCCTCAAAGTTGTACACAAGTTTTATTTTTGTCACTTTCCAACCATTTAGATGTCAAGTCAAGGGTCAGGTGTATTTTCTTCCAACTCACCCAAATTTTCAAAGCTTACTTATGAGTACCTCATGCACTTATCTTTCATTATTGAAACTTGGAAATGTGTTAAGAGGAATTTCGTGGTTTTCAACACTTTCATCTAATTGGATTTTCAAGGATTATGTCACAGAAAGCTCTAACAATTTTCTTGAAGTGTGCTATTGGAATTTGAACTTGGCGCTACAAACTGGTGCTGCAGATTAATGAAGGAGGTTGTTCAAGTTTGGATGCCTCTCAAACAACCCAGCTCAGGTTCAGAACACATCAACATCAAACCCATGTGTATAAGTTATTCCTTGACGATCTTCATGTTGTTCAAAGGTTGATAGAGGATTTTATGCTGTTTAAATTACTGGTGCTGCGAACTGTTCAAGTCCATTTGCTACCAACTCTCAAACCCACTTCTATGGCACTCTAAAATCTTCCCACAAGTCATGAATTTTATCGCAATATCACATTATATTTTATTTTTCAAACAAGTCATTTCTCCCACTGATATATATGCACTGCGAATTGCTTGATTTGACTCTGCATCACCATTGCATGTTGCGAATTGGCGCTAAAAATCCCCTATTTCTAGACTTTTAAAACCCTTGTTTTTATGAAATCAATATTAAAACAAGTATTAACCAATTGTATGAGCTCCCTATCAAACATGAGGAATATTGTTAATCCTTTATAGGATCAATCTAAAATTACATACCATATTGGCACTACAAACTGATACTAGTGCTGTCGAAACCCTGTTTTAGCAAAGAAATTTCACTTGTCTGCATTTTACTACAAATCTCAGTGGTTGTCCCTCTTATCCCCCCTTTTGAAATGTTCTCTATTTCATACCACTTATGTTTATAATATTTTAGACAAGGTGAACTCCAGGTAAACAACTTTTTCATTAAACCCAAAAATTCTTATTTACCCTCTTTTCAAATATCAACTGTCAAAGGAATTTACATAAGGTGCCCTTCAAGCAATGAGTATGGACAATTGAAAAAACAAGAAGACTCACAAAGGGGGAGATATTGTAAGGATTTAACCCTATTATATGCAACTCATTAAATATGAACCATTGTTCAGAGAGGATTTTCAGAGGGTGGGTTGTCTGAATTTTTGTCAAAAGATGTAGAGAGGACATCCAGAAGTGGCGAAAGAGTTTTCACTTAATTTTAATGGGACTAAAACTAAAGTAGGGATGTTAGAGTTTGATGTTTCAGAACATTCCATCTCTGTTGCAACAGAAATACCTGACTGTGGGGAGAAATGGTTTAAATCCAAGTCATTAAATTCTTCCTTCTAAAAAGAATTCCTTAAGCCACAATATCAAGAAGACAACTTGTCTAAAGGAGTATCTAGAAGTCACATGCTTGAATGTTTTGACAAGATGCTCGGGGTCATCCAGAGACACTTCACATGTGAAGGGAGGTTCAATATGGTATACCAATACCACATCATATTAATATTACATTTTACAGGAAAATAAGCCATGAACCTTCCACTCTATCTATTCAGGAGTATTGGTAAGATGTTAGACAGAGTGCGTTGTTTGGTGTGTTGTCATTGATGTCAACATGTAAGGCCTTGTTTAGAGTGTTGTTGAAGTTTACATAGAGAAACCAAGCACAATAATGTTCATAGTTTCATGAGAAATCAATCCCACAGACAGAGAAATCAAGTACATGCATGACATGTTTAAAATGTATTTGGAAGAGGTGTTGGAAGAGGTCTACATGAGTTATCTTCTACCAAAGTTGGCATTGTGTGTTTATTGCCAAAAGTGTCGCCTTATTTGGATGTCTTTCATTGCTATATAACGTGTGCCCTAGATCTACG
>SNQJ01S0110262.1:16071-29041 GCA_010110895.2 Picea sitchensis
ACCCTCATGAGTCATCTAGAAGCCCCAAAAAGTCAAAGTGTTTGCAAAAGAAATTATTTAAATAATAAAGTTAATGGAGAAAGTTTTGGAATTACAGCGAATACTAAAAAACCCTAATTTTTTAGGTGTACGCGGACTGATAGTGTATTAGGGTGCGTACATACATGGTTTGGCATTGTATTAGGGTGTGTACATATGCAAGTTGGCATTGTATTAGGGTGTGTACATGTGGGTAAATCCATGGAAACTTGAGACTATGAAGATAAAAAGGTTCTAGATTATGAGATCAAGCTCCCAGGAAGGTCTACAGTTCTCAGATACATCATATCTATCCATTGGTTCAAAAGGTATGTCTTATTTCTATGAATAGTTGAATTTTGATGTCTGCATGAGAAATGGTTATGAATATTTGAGGATTCTCCCAAGAGAGAATAGAGGTTGCATGGTATCTTTTGTATAATTCAGATCTACAAAAATATGGTGATGGTATATTTATCATTGATACTTCTTGTTAGAGTTGAGGCACATCATGTATTTCTTGGCATATGGCTAAGGGTTTTTGTGGTACATGGTTGAGAGCTTGTATTGGTTGATGTATTGAGAGGTTGAATATCAAAAAGAGTTTGAAGTTTAAATCATGTGAGGGTTATTATACGTGTTCATGAGTACACACACTTATGGCAAATGCTAGAGAGAGATATAGAGTTTTTGGGTAAAGGTTATGTATGAGGATGCATGCACAAGGTACAGATATAGTTTGGATACAATGACATGTTACAGATCTATGTGAAAGAAGTTACAGAGGGTCATAAGTATTTAGAAGAAACAAAACCCTAGTTTTCAGAAGGCATACGCAAGTTGCATAACAGTTTGGTCATGTACATACACGGGCTACATAACAGATAGGGCATGTACATACGCGTGCTGCAGAACTAAAGGTTGTGTATCTGTTGTATTTTGGTCGATACATGTTCAGTTTAGGTACAGGTTGATTGCAAGGAAGTAGTACAGGTTGGTTGCAGGTCAGTGGTACAGGTTGGCACAATTGTATAGTGGTATATCTCACGGTGATAGTGTGACAGTGGTTCCATCTTTCTACTTATATTTCAGGGTGGTTTGAAGGGGCAAGGACAAGTGGTTGTAGCCACCTTTTGGTTGTAGCTGGAGAACATAGAGGGTTGTATCCTCCTTCTGGTTGTAGCCAGAGAATTGGGCAGTTGGAGATTCCCTCGGGTTGTAGCCTGAGAAACTAGGGGGTTGGAGCCTCCTTCTAGTTGCAGCTGGAAAACAAAGGAATTTCGTGCTTCCAATGAATGTTATTCTTAAATACATATAAGAAAAGGAATTAGGTGGTTTTCTCCCGCTTTGGGTTTTCACGTAAAAAAATTGGTGTATTGTGTATGTGTATGATTGATCATTTGTTCATTGTTTATTTACTCTACAATTATTGTATGATAATGCTACATTGATATAGGACTTGCATATTGTGTTTAGAAAAGGATTTAATTTCTCTATTATTGATTCACCCCCCTCTTAGTAATACAACAATTGGTATCAGAGCGAGGTTCCTTCAGAAATCAATTTAGCCACTGAAAGGTAGATCATGGAGAGAAACAACATGTATAAAAATGGAATACCACAATTTGATTGACAAAAGTATGGATTTTGAAGCAAAAAGGTGAAAACATATATACAGGCACGAGGATTTTAAATTTGGTAATCAGTTGTAGATGGATACAAAGAACCAACAGTTCCACCACAAATGAAAGAGCAATAAAACTTGGGCAAAATAATTCCAAAGCCACAAATGCACTTCTGAATGGTATTTGTGAATTAGTATACACCAAAGTTATAAATTGTAAATCCCCTAAAGATATTCGGGACAAGCTCCAAAATATTTAAGAAGGAGATTCAAAAGTCAAAGAATCAAAGCTTCAAACTTATAGAGGTCAGTTCGAACAACTAAAGATGAAGGAAGATGAGAATATTGCAGCTTACTTATTACGAGTCGATGAAACAGTAAATGCAATCATAGGATTGGGAGAAGAAATTAAAGAATATGTAACTTTTCGAAAGGTAGTAAGATCTCTTCCTATGAGATTTGATCCTAAGATATCAACACTAAAAGAAAGAGTAGATCTAGACTCAATAATCATGGATGAACTACATGGAATCTTCACAGCATATGAAATGAGAATTGAATAGGAAAACCTAGATATAAAAGAAGCATCTTTCAAAGCATCCAAAAGGCCAAAGCAAAAGGTAAAGAAAAAAAGAAAAATAACATAGCAGCAGCAGTGAAATCTCGTAAGATGATGAAGAAATAGCCAACTTTGTCATAAAATTGAACAGGGGAACCAACGATAGATATAAAGGTAAGTTTCCATTGATTTGTTTTAATTGTGATGGTGTTGGTCATTTTTCTAACAAATGTCCTCATAAGAAAAATAAGAGGAATGATGAAGATTACTCAAATAGAAAACAAACATATAAAGGCAAAAGAACCACAAAGAAAGCTTTCAAGAAAAGATTATGCACCAAAGAAGACATCTCCTCATCAGATGAAGATGAAGTCAGTGATAGTGAGACAGAAAGATTTCTATTCATGGTAGTAGAAGAATCTGACAAAGAAGACACTGAAGAAGAATATAAAGAGGTAGAGGTTCACTACTGAGAAGAATTTTTATGTGCCATAGAAGTTATAAGAAGAGATAAGAAGAAAAACAAGAAGCTACAAGCGGAACTAGACAAGAAAGAAGACACTCAGGAACTAGAACAAATGATCACAAATTCGAAGGTTCAAATAGAAGAAGATAAAATAATTAAAGAATCATTCAAAGAGCAGCTAGAAGAAAGAGACATGATCATTGGAAATTTGGAAGCAGAGATTGTCACATTAATAAAGGATCTTCAAAAGAAAAATATTCAAAACAACTCAAAAAAATTGGATGACATTACCAGCAGTCAAAAACCTCATCATGACAAGTCTGGACTTGGATACAATCAGACAGAAAAGGGATCAAGCTCCAAAAAAACAAAACAAGAAACATATCCAAAAAGATATGCAGAAATAATCAAAGGGGATAGGAAGATTACAGGGACACTCCTCCACCAAGAAGATTTAGATTTCATAATCAACAACTGCAAGATTGGCCTTAGGAAGAAAAAGGATTCAGAAGAGCAACTCCTTTCAGAAGATCTTCAAATCCCATGTCTCAAATTATATTTTTTGGTTTATGTTATGCATGTAATAATTTTGGACATAAATCTATGAATTGTAGAGCGAACAGTAGGAACATAAACAACTTTATAAGTCATACACAAAAGGGTTATCCAAGAAGGCCTAGTGAAACACAGAGAAGAAGTTACAACAGGTTTGAATCATTGAGCACTGAAGTGGAATGCTACAAGTGTAACAACTTTGGACACATGGCCAAAGATTTCAAAATGAAAGTTCCTCCTAGAGAACCACAATAGAACAACAACAATCACAGACAAAAACCTCAGAAGAGAACATGGATAAGAAAGCAGAATTAGTATAGCAATGAAGAATGCACACTCACTCTACAAGCTAAGAAGAAGAAACGTGGTTGGTATGTTGACAGTGGTTGTTCAAAACACATGATAGGTGATTAAGACAGGTTTCTTACATTAAGAAAGGAAAGAGATGGATCAGTCTCCTTCGAAAATGACGATTAAGCTAAAATCATTGGAAAAGGCACAGTCATAATTGGAAACAAGAATATTGAGGCAGAAAATATTGTACTAGTAGAAGATATGCAACATAATATTCTAAGTGTGATTCAAATGTGTGACCAAGGTCATAAAGTTACTTTCGATTCACAAAAGTGTGAGACAAGAAAAGAAGGTTCAGGAAAATTGATTGCAATAGCTGCAAGAACTTCAAGCAACATATATGTACTAACTAAAATTGGAAATGAAAAGTGTTGTCTAAGAAAGGAAGATGAAAGTTGGCTATGTAACAAAAGAATGGGTCACATACACTTTGATAACCTTGTCAAAATCAACAAAAAGGAAGCAGTTAGAGAAATTCCCCAGATTACGAAACCAGCCAACACTTTATGCAAGCATTGTCAACAAGGAAAGAAAACAAAGACCAGGTTTAAATCAAAAGAATATTCAATGACAATACCATTGGAAATTGTGCATACTGATCTAGTTGGACCAATTACAACAAAGGGTTTAAAAGGTGATAAATACTTTATGTTATTAGTTGATGATTATACAAGAATGAATGCACTTTTCTTTCTCAGGAATAAGTCAGAATCTTTTGAAAACTTCAAGGTCTACAAGGAAATGGTTGAAAATGAAATAGATTCAAAAATCAAATGTTTAAGATCTGATAATGGAGGAGAGTTCACTTCAAAAAACTTTATGGAATACTCTAGCAGGCATGGAATAAAAATGCAATTCTCCATTTCTAGGACACCTCAACATAATGGAGTTGTTGAAAGAAAGAACAAGACAGTACATGAAATGGTTCGAACAATGTTAATGGATTCCAAATTGGCAGATATATTTTGGACACATGAAATGCATACAAAGGTTCACATTCAAAACAAAGTAATGCTCATAAACACCACTAACAAAACTCCCTACGAGCTATGGAAAGGAAGACCAACAAATGTGAAGCACTTCAGAGTATTTGGAAGAAAATACTACATCAAAAGAGAAGATGGAAGAATGGGAAAGTTTGACTCTCATGTGGACAAAGGAGTACTTCTTGGTTACTCAAGTACAAGGAAAGTATACAAGTGTTACAATCTAAGGTTGAACAAATTTTTGGAAAGAATCAATGTAACAATTGATGAAACATGTGGACGATAATTAAAGGAATAAGAAAATGAATCAATGGAACAACTTTATGAAGAAGAAGTAGAAGATGAACAAGAAGTAGAAGGGGAAGATGAAGAGGATCAAACAAAAGTAGAAGAGAAAATTCAGCAAATGCCTCCAAAGACACCTAGAAAATGAGTACAGAAGAATCATCCCTTAGATTAGATTATCGGAAACAAAGATGCAGGAGTTGATACTAGAAGAATAATTTGTTCACCATAACAGACACACCTAGCACTCTCATCTACAATTGAACCAAACAGTTTTGAACAGGCCAACAAGCATGAATTTTGGAAAAAGACCATGGATGAAGAATTGGATCAAATAGAGAAGAATGACACTTGGGAATTGATTCCAACACTAAATAATAAGAATGTTATTGGCACAAAGTGGGTATTCAGAAATAAATTGAATGAATATGGACAGGTGTTGGCATCCAAATGTTCATGTCGCTTCATCATTATTTAAAACACAATTTTAAAAATGAAAAAGAATTTTTAATAGCTGCCTCTTTGTGTTTGCGAAGACTTCAATTATGATTTTTGTTTGAAGAGTCACTTGATTGGTTATTATGTGTTTTTGGTTTTATGTTTTTTAATAAATTTCTCGTTTACTCTTTTTCAATTTCATGATTGTTAAAGCATGAAATTGAAACAATCTTGGCATAAACACATCATACAAATTCTAAAATTTCTCCTTGTGAAACTGGATGAGTCTTTAAAATACTTAATGATCTTAAAAGCCTTCAAGGGTATTCAACATATTGTTTTGTGAGTGTCTCTTTACTATTAGGATATGAGTTGATCGTGTTTGGGTTATGCCTTGATCATTTTTTCATTTGTGTTTTGATTGTCACTTTACACCTTCACGATAGATTTTGGTTTTAAACTTTGATATAAATCTATAATTTGAATGCCACCCTTGACCATCATATCACGGACTAATCATTGTCTTACATGGATATTATTCGTGCTCTGAAACCATTACACCCTTGTCCTACTTACCTAATCTCGCATTCATTGCGTCATTTGGTGGTGCTTCATTTTTGGGGTTAGGTTCTCAATAGAGGAGGTGGTTTTCGATTGTGTTTGTCCTCTGGTTTAGGGTTCAATCAAAATATAAAGTGGTATTCATGGTGGTCTTCTCCCGAAATCGTAGTTATCGGGCCACTTTCGATAATGAAAAACATATCGTTCGTATCGAGTGGTTTCAATCACAAGCTCCTCTTTTCTACACCTGCCAGTATATCGTAACCAAGTCCATGGCCCCTATGGTAAGGATAGAGCCGAATGAGTCACATGCCTTTCTCTCACATGATGATTTTGTGGATGATATCACAATATTTGGATGGGTTAAGTTTATACAGTCGTTCGAGGGTTTTAACCTTGAAATCGCCCAAGATTTCGCCAAGACCTTTGACGGTACTAGAGCCAAAATAGGTGACTTACAGTTGCAAGTTAGTGAGGAATCGATTGTAGAAGCCACAGGCCTACTACGAGAAGGAGACCGTTGGTTCAAGAATCTAAAAATCAAAGGTATTCCTTGGCACCTTTTAATGATTTCCAAGAAGTCACGCTACGACATCGAAGGTACACCCATAAATCTGTTCAAGCCTCGATGGCACGGTTTTTTATTAATTATCAAGCAATTCGTTACCTATGAGGGATGATATGGATTGGTATTTTTGTTTCATATACGTCGATTAATGGTCTTCTTAGGGTTTAGGTTAAACATGCCTTTTTATCTGCTAAAAATCCTTCAGAAGATGGCTAGATTTTATCATAGACAAAACCCTAATTCACAATCCAGTCTCTTTCATCATGGCTTGATCCGAGTCTTAGTCATTTCCCATTTGTCAAAGGCAGGAGATCACTGGAAAAATTTCCTGGTTAGGAATGGTTTTGTTTTACTCACACCTGAACCGGTAAGCAATTTACCCCAGTGTTTTGACGATCCTACCAGCCCTTTCCCATCGACTCACTCTCTGCAAGATCTTCATATCGAATTCCAAGTTAAAGAAGACCCTGCATTACTTATCGAAACCCTTGTTGATTTTCGTCAATCAATCAGAGACACACACCAGAGGCACAAATTCATCCATAAAAACTATTTATAGGAAGTTTTGGATAAATTGAAGGGTAAGGTATCTATCACTCACAATCTTGGGCAAGGTTTGATTGATGTAAACAAAATTAAAACCAAGAAATAGGGCAAACAGAAAACGTAGAGGGTTCAGGATGTGGATTTGAAGAACGAAAGGAACGGACGACTCCTTTCCAGAATGGCCATGCATCAATGTCACAACCACGAAAAGCCTATGCCTGCCATTGATATTAAAGACCCAATCTTTGTTGACAATACCAGTTCTGATTCCGCCAAGATGAATTCACCCCGATACGATTTCATGTCTAACTTGCCTCCTTGTTAAAGGAGAAAGAGGGATTCTTAGGTATCCAGTATGACCTCAAAAAGATTATGGAGTAGGGTAAACCTCTTAACTTAGATCAAAATCGTCCACTACCAAATCTAGAACATGTGTACTGTGAAGGTTGCTTTGATTGGATCCAAATATACCACCAATACATCCCTTGTCTACAGGCTCAACTAAATCAAGTGATGACTTGAAAATTAGTCTTGGAAAAGGAAAATGAGGATCTTAGAACTAGCATCCGATCAAATTTGTTGAGGGCCAACAAACGTTTCAAGAGATCGGGAGATGTGATTATAAAAAACTCCACCAGTTTCAACATTGTTGTAAATTCAGAATTGTCCGATGTTTCCTTTTCAAAGTTCTAATTGGTAAACACTCTTCTTGTAATTCACGTTTCGATTTGTATAAATAATAACTGAATTTGTTTTTATTTAGACCAGCTACAAAATCATAGATTTGGTAGCTTGTCTTTTAATTTATTTATTCGATTGTTTTCTAATTTAGATTTTGTTTTTCTTTGTTCTCAGGTAAACAACAAATCAATGTGCAAAGATTAAAAGAACGAGTCAAAATTTGGGAATACAATGAACTTGTAATTTCGTTTTTGAGAAACAATATTTGAATGATGTAACTATTTTTGAATAGTTGTCTCAACAGACCTATCTTTATGGTTATTTTGTTTTAGTAAATGCTTTATTAAAGTAGATCTGTCTCTATCTTGCATGATATGAGAAATATACTAGGAACTTGTTTTAAATAGCACTGCTTGCCTAGGGATAAGGGCAATTCCTTTTGGACCTTGTGATGGATTTATCATTTTGAAACTATATGGGATACAAATTACTTTTTGGCTTTAGTCCTTCTGTAGACTGTGCAATGTAATTATTGTTTCTCATATAATTTCTGGACATGAAAACTTATTTGTATTGAATTAGCTTAAGATTGTTCTACATGTATCTTTTCATGTTGAGTTTTTCTTTTACATGGTTCATTATATTTTGGTTCTTTTAATATCTGTGACTAATGGTCCATCTATATAGTTTGAGTTTACATCAAATGTTGGGTCGTTGATAATACCATTTGCTGGAAGTTTGAGTTGATTTCCTTTTCATCTTTTGGACATTTTAAAGTCACATGAGTGAAAATCTATTTGTCTTTCTGTAATCATAGATCTGTTCCGAAATATAAATTATTTCTTTGAGTTGTTTGAGGAAATATTGTTCTTTCTTTTTGTCATAAATTTATACTTGACAACAGGTTAAGTGGAGCTTATACAACACAAAAAGATGAATCTAGCTTAGTACATTTTCTATACAGTTGATCATCGTCACGTTAGTTAGTTTATATTTTATTTGATTTGTTAATTTACGAATGAATAATGATTAAATCATTTAAAATTTAATGCTTTGTTCATTATCGCTATATCATTTCTAATCTTATTCACTCATTGTTTATTAATTTGTCATTCATAGTGAAAAAACAGCTTTCTTTATTTTTGCATCTTATTTTGATCCATTAGTTTAAAAAAATCATTTTCATGAGGCTTTAGTTAAACCTTGTGTAATACACCCACTATGGAACTCGAAAATTTTCGAATTTTTCCTTCCTTTCGCAGAGGTACAGAATTCCCCGAATTCATATGGGGCCCGATGCAGTTCCTACCCTCTCCTATCCTTACTCATGTGATCGTGGGTTATGACCACCGACCTTACCGAAGAGGTACTTCCGGCTTTCGTGATTCGGGAAATCGTGATGCATTTGTGTTCCCCTGCTCTCTTGTCTCTCGAAGTGCCGAAATCCTAAGGGGACCAATAGTTTTTCATAACTAAAAATGCCTCGGATTAAAACATGTCACTCCACCTTTCGGGGTTTACTCCATCGGGATTTCGGGATGTGCGACGACAGGAGGTCTCACACCTGGGTTTCCCGGGAGCCGAAACTCTGAAACACCAAACACTAACATGCTTCACTATTTTGGGGTTTCCTCCATCAGGATTTCGGGATGTGCGACGACAGGAGGTCTCGCACCTGGGTTTCCCAGGAGCCGAAACACCAAACTCTAACATGCTTCATTATTTCGGGAATCCTTCCATCGGGATTTCGCGAGTCAAGGGTCTTGAGACTGGCGAACACGTGGGGACCACACTTAGGTACCCCGGGTGTTGAAATACTGAAATATGATAACTTTTCCACACTCTATCTTTTGGGATATCACAAGTTGGGATTTAGGGACTTGCGAGTACAAGGGATCTTACCCTTGGATATTTTGGATGCCAAAACACCGAAATATCAGGACTCAAATCCATGTTAGACCATTTCAGGGTTTCGCAAATTGGGATTTCAGGACTGGTGAGTACAAGGGAATTTACCCTTAGGTGTCCCAGGTACCGAAACGTCGAAACATCACAACTCATCCATGCTATTTCATTTCGGGGTTTCGCTAATCGGGATTTCGGGACTAGCGAGTACAAGGGAATTTACCCTTAGGTGTCTCGGGTATCGAAACGCCAAAACATCACAACTCATCCATGCTAGTTCATTTTGGGGTTTCACTAATCGGGATTTTGGGACTGGCGAGTATAAGGGAATTTACCCTTAGGTGCCCCGGGTACTGAAACGCCGAAATGTCACAACTCATCCATGCTAGTTCATTTTGAGGTTTCGCTAATCGGGATTTCGAGATTGGCGAGTACAAGGGAATTTACCCTTAGGTGTCCCAGGTACCGAAACGTCGAAACATCACAACTCATCCATGCTAGTTCATTTTGGGGTTTCGCTAATGGAGATTTTGGGACTGGCAAGTACAAGGGAATTTACCCTTAGGTGTCCCGGGTACCGAAACACCAAAACATCACAACTCATCCACACGTCGTCATTAAGGGTTTTCGAGAATAGGGGTTTCGGGACTCGCGAGTACAAGAGAACTTGCACCTAGATACCCCGGGTGCCGAAACTCCGAAAACTCATAACTTACCCACACGCTAGCATTTCGGGATTTCATATGTCAGGATTTCACATGTTGTGAGGACAAGGTTTCTTACCCTCTGATCTCCCGGGTGCCGAAAAGATGAAACGCTTATTGGTTGCCATGTGTACTCTATAGCTAGACGGTCCAGGTACTCCCATGGGTCTTGGGATCGACAGTCCCGATTTCTTTGCTACTTACGAAGGTTAAAAAGGGGTCGAGGCATTAACACCTGCATTCCTTCATTCAATTTAACGGTCGTAACAAACCTTAGATCCTCTGAAAGGATCTCATTTGTGCATTTAGCAAGAGGAAGGGTATCTTGGGTACCAAACCACCGAGAGGTCCTTAATTCATCCACACACTGTCATTTCGGGATTTCACGGGTCGGGGTTTCGGGACTCGCGAGTACAAGAGAACTCGCACCTAGATACCCCGGGTGCCGAAACGCTGAAATGTCCTAAGTCTAAGAGGACCATTCTCTCTCTCGTGCAGGGTTTTTCAGACTTACGCCATAAAATCCTCTAGCAGATTCTTGGGTAAACTTTAAAAAGGGTGTCCTTGTGGGAAGATCTATCCAAGGCATTACTTGAGATAAAATAAGGGAATAGATTTCCCGTAAACAGACTTGAATATTAAATCCGTTCAAAATATACATATATACAATTATATGCGTAAATCATATATGGTCTTTCCAATATAAGCATGCAGCCACCATTTCTGATCAAACACCATACAGACAGTCTTATACGGAAATCATTCATAATTTCACAAACCATGAGCATACATGTCAGAATATTTAGATTCAAGATACAAGATATAACACTTATCAGAAAACACCAGGTGATGCAACTACTGAGAGGGGTGCTCGTTTCCACCCAACCGTAGGCTCAGCGACTCCGAATGGATTTACCACTAGCCACCCCCGAGCTAGACCACGATGCTTGAGACTCTCTGTCTATGTTCTTCAGTGATCGATAACGAAGGTTACTCTCCTTCTTCTATGCTATCGCTCACTCTGTATTTTGTTCCAGAGTTATTTTGATCTCTTTCCTGTGATCTCCCCCCTCGTGTCCCTTTTCCACACCTTTTACCTGACTTTTCTATTTCGGCGAGGTTGCGTGTGGCATGAATTTCCCCGCGACGATCAGGTCTGAGGCCTCCACGGATGGGTGGTTCACCCCCATCCCTCATTAACTCATGAGGAGCCTCTTCACCTACCAACCTGGCGAGTAATTCATTTTGGGGCCAGTGAGCCACTCTTGGTTCTCCGGGCCAGTGAAGACCAAATACGGTATTGGTTTCGGTGGAAGTTAACACCACCATTCCAGGTGCCTTCCACCACCTTTCTTCAACCATCGTGGTCTCTTTTTTAGCACATCCCCCTCCCATCAGTCCTGCAGCATATATATAATGTTAATTTACATTCGTCGACCTTGTATACTAAGGTCCATTCAGAATCACACATTCACATCTTTCAGTTTTCCACAGTTCTTGGCTAGCATAATTATTTTTATAGATTGGGGGAAACAGGGTGTTACAATTCCATCCCCCTTAAAGGAACATCGCCCTTGATGTTCTATCTATCATCATGACATGTATGTACAGAGGTAAACAAAATTGGATATGCTTGTTTCATGGCATCCTCCATTTCCCATGTATCCTCATCTGGGACAAAATGTCTCCACTGCACCTTGACCTGTGCAATGGTTCGGTTCCAGAGAGGGGTTTCCTTTCTGTATAGTATGCATTGAGGTTCCGGTAGAAATTCTCCCTCCGGTTCCACCTGGATCACAGACCAGTCAATTATATGATTAGAATCATATACATATTTCTTCAATAATGAAACATGGAAAACATTATGTGCTTTTATTGTGGGAGGAAGTGCTAGCTTGTAGGCTACGAGTCCCACTCTATCTAGAACCTCAAAGGGTCCATAGTAACGAGGTACCAACTTGGCACAAGCTCCCATTTTCAGGGAACTCTTCGTGGGCCTAACTCTGAGATATACATGGTCTCTCGTCTTAAACTCTCTTGGAGTTCTCTTTTGGTTGGCGTAAATTTTCTGTCGGTTCTGAGCGACCTTCAGGTTTTGTTTTATCTAAGTCACTTCCTATTCCAGTTCTTTCAACATGTCGGGTCCAAAAGAAATTATGTTTACGGGATTACTCCAATTAACAGGAGTGTTGCATGGTCTACCATAGAGGACTTCAAACGGACTCATCCTTAAGGATTCTTGGTAACCGTTGTTGTAAGCGAATTCCACCAGTGGCAGGTAGTCTTCCCACTTCTTGGGTTGATGCATTACATGCATTCTTAACATGTCTTCTAGTATTTGGTTCACTCTTTCTATCTGTTCATCGGTTTGAGGGTGATAGGCGGTGCTAAACAGCAACTTGGTCTCTAAACCAGCCATCAGTGACTTCCAAAAGTTGGAAGTAAATTTTGTGTCTCTGTCGAACACGATCTCTTTTGGCATACCATGCAGTATGAATATCTCCTTCATGAATACCTGAGCAATATCTATTTCCTTTCAAGTTGACTTGACGAGGATAAAGTGAGCGCAATTTCTCAATTTATCCACCACTACCATGATGGCATCATTTTGTTTGGTCGAGGTTGGTAATCCGGTGATGAAATCCATGGAGATGGTTTCCCATTTCCATTCTGGGATTGGTAGATATTGTAATAATCATGTTGGGTGTCGGTGTTCTGCT
>SNQJ01S0110262.1:29051-47842 GCA_010110895.2 Picea sitchensis
CGCTTAGTAATCCAACAGATACCCCACCTATGACAAAGAGATGTACTCCATTGTATAGGCTTGTCGACAATGGAAGCATTATATTTTAGAGAAGTAAACAATTATCCACATTGATCAATGGTCTCTTCAATTCATGCAGACACAAGGAAAGTTACAAAATGACCACCATTAGAAGTGGTCCATGTACCTGTACAAGAAGGGAATCACCAACAATGTCACAGACTGCCTCAGTTGACCCATGGTTGTGGCGTTAACCACATTTCTTAACTGTTGTGGGAATAAGATGTTTGGGTGGCCACATTTATACAGTAGTGAATCTGAATTTGATGCTCCCTATTAAATATTGATCGTAGGAAAAATGGTTCTATACTTTCATCTCTAGGATGAATTGTTATGCCATCTGAGCCATCTCTGCGTTCCTTCAAGTGAGTGTGCAAATATTATTTGGGAAGATCATTGCATTCAATCGACATGACACTTTGGTGTGGAAAAAATAGTGTTCATACTACAAAATCATTTGTATTGGTTTAAGATTCGATAATATTTCTACAAGTACATCATTTATTGCACTTCCTACATCATTGGCAAACCCTCCATCAAGAAACAGGGGATATACACCTCTCTTCCTACTCTCGATAGGCCTTGGGAGTCCATCTCCATGGATTACATGTCTGGTCTACCTTCAACCAAGCATGGGAATGACTGTGTCTTCGTGGTCATTGATCGATTCTCTAAGATGACAGTTTTGACACCCTGTAATAATAGCATCACAATCGAGGTCGCCGCTAAGGTATTCTTTGAACGTGTTTGGGTTCATTTTGGGCTCCCATGGACCATTATTTCAGATCGATTAGTTGGTTCATGAGTACCTTTTTCTCCAAGCTATGGTCAATGATGGACACCAAGCTGACCAACTCGACTGCCTTCCACCCATATACTTATGGAAAAACAAAGGTAGTCAATAGGGTGGCTTTCCATAACATGAGGATGTGTAATTCCAAACATCCATGCACATGGGACGAGAGATTTCCTTATTTTCAACATAGTTACATCAGATCCCTCCACATCTCTATTGGCTAGAGCCATTTTCAAGTGTGCTTGGGGTTGAAACCATTGGCCCCCATTGACACAGATCTTCCCATTGTAGTTGCACAAGAAGAGTCTTCCCATTCCAAGACCGAGGCAGATTGAGAAGAAAAATTTATTGAGTGAATCTAGAACATTCAACAACAAGTTCATGACATTTTGTAGAAATCCAATTCCAAATACAAGCAGCGTCACGATCAACATCAGGTACGACAAACGTTTTAGGTGCAAGATAAGGTATGGTTGCATCTACAAAAAGAGAGCCTCATAGGGCCCCATAAAAAGACCCACCCACTCCAATATGGGACTTACACCATCACCAAAGTTGTGTGTGAGAATTATTTTGAATTAAGTATTCCCCCTTTCCTTGTCTTGCACCCAATGTTTATTGTGGAACTACTTCGACCATATTTTCCACCTCTCTTGGAAACTTTGGACGTGGTTGAAAACTTGGTCCCTACATAACTAAATCATTAATTGATTGAATAGGTGATACATGATCAGATCACGAAAACCAAGATAAAGGGAACCTCCTAGTAGAACATCCAACTCTATTGGGTCGTCAAAGCAGGGAAACTTCTTCACCAGGGCAAGTGGCTCACCAAGAGTCATATTCAACAAAAAATTTCCCATCTAATGGAAGAACTTGAAGAAATGGGGACCATTTATTCCTAATGGGGGAGGAATGATCTAGTTGGATACTAGTGGCCACCCACCTATTCCACTAATTCATAATGGTTTCACATCTTAGCATTTCTTCTATGGTTTTTCGGGTGCCAAACTTCTGGGGTCATTTTTAGGCCCTAACAAAGGCATGTTGGGTCATTTGGAATGTGTACTCCTTGGCTAGGCCTTTGTGATGAGGTACAAAGTACCCCAAATGGATATTGTATGCAAACATTGTGCCCCCGAGAATTTGATGTAGCAACTAACAACATCGGGGCTGAGAAAAGATGAAATGTCAAAAGGTTTGTGGGTCATTTGGAATGTGTACTCTTCAGCTAGAGCTTTGTGATGGGGTACCGAGTACCCCAAATGGATATCATATGAAAAATTTGTGCCCCTGAGAAGTTGATGTATCAATTAACCACATCGGAGCCCACAAACCTTTTGACATTTCATCTATTGGGTTTAGGGTTTTGAATGTTTAGGGTTTTCTAGTTGATTTTTATGTTAAAAGGCCTTTTCGACCTCTTTGTAATCAATTTCTTGTGAATGAGTGTAGTCATCACGTCTCTATATTCATAGATAATCTACCACCATTCTAACTAGCTTATGTGCTTTGCATTTTACAGTCTTTTGTATTTCAGACAGCCATTAATATAATCTGAGTTTAATTGTATTATTGTTTTCTTTCAATATCTCGGTGTGTTTCCTTCTTATATCATTTCCTTCATGTCATTCTCAATATAATCTGAATCAATGAGTAGGCATGATGATAATTAAATGTTTGGTGCTTATTGATGTGAATTTGTGCATATGGGCATGTTTGAACATGCATATGGCATGATTGTAGACTGAGAGTGGTCTTCTATTATATATGAAATAATGATGTTATGATATTTGAATGTGACTAATGATGGATTGTGTACCCGGGAAAATTATTATAGCATGGTTGAAGATGTTGATAAATTTTTTTCATATGAAATCCATTTGTATGAAGAAAATGAGGATGGTAATATGTTGACCAAGAGAATTGGTGAAGGGAGCCGATGAGCTTCTACAAAATATCAGTTGATCGGGTAGAATGAATTAATGTAATAACAACCATGCAGGTATGCATTTAGGGTTGTTTATAATGCATGAATGTTGAAGGGAATTGAGGTAAGAATTACCTCAGCTGAATTCCCAATATTTGAAATTGATGTAACGGAAGAGGGCCTTGAGTACACACATGTTGTGTAATTCCTGAATGCATTTATGAGAAATTTAATTGCATATTATGTTATATTGGTTATGATATCATAATCAAGTCAAGTTAGGAGACATACTCTTGTTGTATCAATGAATTCCATTAGACATGGCCATGTGTGAGGCCATGTTGAGGTTGGAAATGGAAAGGGTATAACTCCATACATGTGTGTAATGTTCTTCACCTGTATAACCATTGTTTGGACTGCAACCTCTTTTCCGACATGGGAGAGCACAAAGGAAATTATTTTCCTAGTGTTGTGTATGGATCGAAGAGGAAGGTATCCAAATGATAGAGAAAGTAATTGGGGAATATTTTGAATGATGTGTTGAGGCATGGGCTATGCCTTCCAACTCACATAATGGAATACATGACATACATATATGGTATTCTTGAGTCAATGCAAGGATGCATTGTGTAAATTTGGTCATGGGTATTGTCACATTGGATTCATTTGTTGGTAAAATTTGATTGCATTATGAAAAGCTTGGTGTGTTGATAATGCATATACAGTGAATGATAGTTTCATTCTAGATAATATGATTAATAGTTGAATATTGATTTTAAATGAACAAGGGATGGTAATGATTGAATTGTTCATAAGATACAATTTTGAGATCACTTCATGGGTTGTTATAAATGTGCATGAATGATAACGATTTGTTTGTCTGCATGAAAGTTGAGAAAATGTAGGAAAATGGTATTGGATATGGAAGGGAGGTAATCCCATAAAGAAGACCAATGCCTGCAATTGAAAGAGACAAACATAATGAGAAAAAATCTCATGCATGGGAAATTTTATTTTCTTGTATAAAACAGATTGGAAAATTAATAATTGGGAATGTTGTATCTCATGTTAATTGTATGCATATGATGTAGATGAGATTATTTCCACTAGTTGGCACTCACTTGCACCAGAACACCTTGTAAAATGACAGATCACCTAAGGAACTATATAAAAATAAAATGGATGCTTGAGCCTAAAGGGAGAGTACAGCAAGGACATAGAACTTCAAAAGAGAAGAGAAGATTAAAGTCTAGTGGCCATGCTAGTAGTTGTTTGGAGCCATTGAAGATTAAAGAAGAAAGTTTTAAGGTGTGAAAAATAACTAGGTTGTCAGGCCTGAAGAATGAACTCCTATGTGGGAGTTGCACTACCGAAGAACTACTTTTTCATGCCTGAAGAGTGAACTCGTGTGTGGGAGTTGCACTATCAAAGAACCAGGTTATCACGCCTGAAGAGTGAACTCCTATGAGAGTTACACTATAGTAGCAAGGTTGTTGTTTCTTATTTTCTCATAGTTTTCCTAATAGAGAATTCCCTTGAGTTCCCAGTAGTGATATTCCTAGTCACCTATGTCAGATACCCTATTAAAATGGTGTAGCCCAATGGACTGAGAGCAATGAAGGGGGAACATTAGGAATGGTATAGTCTGATGGGATGAGAGAAGTGAAGGGATACATTCCTTAGGTTAGGCAGGTTGTGTGGAAGAGACATGCTAAAAATCGAGATAGATTTAGGAGAATGTCAGTGGGTTATGTATTTGTCGTTTTTGGGCCAGAGTCTCTATGTATTTATTTTTCTGGGCTAGAATTCCCATGTGACATTAGGCCATAGAGCATGTATGTTGATTAAGGTTGGAGAGCCTAACATTGTGAAATGTATATAACCTGGTGGTGTTGTGCACTGAGGACAGTGAAAAAATAAGGGGGAGGGGAATGTAACATCCTCGATTTTAATCCCCACAAGTTATAATGTAATTGTATAAATGTGATTTAGACTAGTGCATCAATATGTTGGGGAAACAAGCCCGTATTTATTGATATAGCCAAGGGGAAAATTATGTAAATGGTACATTGTAATAATTAATAAAAATTATAATCATTGGTTGTGATACAAGAGGAATGATAATGATGGGGAGGCTATGATTCCACAAGAGAGGGGTTTTGGCATAATTTTCAATGCTCCCCATAAGTTTCGCAACATGGTATAACAACCTCTAGGAAGGTCCTTAACTAGGATGGTAGTGGATTTCCATAAGGTGCATCTTTTGTATATAACGACCAACTCAACTCCCAAGAAGTGGTATCAAATCAGGGTCATGGGTTCGAAACTCACTCAGGTAACGCTGAGGGGAAGATTGTTGGCATAATGTTCAAGGATCCCTGTGAGTTTCACGACATGGTCTAATAGCCTCTCAAAAGATCCTTAACTGGGATGGTAGTGAATTTCCATAAGGTGTTCCTTTTGGATCTAAAAACCAACTCAACTCCCAACAAGGGGGATAAATGGGGTTTTATTGATGGGTATTAGTTCAAACCCACATTCCTAAATTTTATTATCTTTGTGTATAAACCTTCTAATTGTTATTGAGTGTTCCTAAAGATAATCATTGAATTCATGTAATAAGGTGGGTGTGAGAAGTCACATCCCATAATTATTGGGAGCATGGGACTGAAGTACAATCATTTTTGGAAAGAGTGAGATTCAAGCAAGCAAGGGAGAATAAGGGAAATTCGCATGTAGAAAGGAGACAATTTTTACATGCAATTTTTTTGGGAAGCTAGAGAAAAGATGAGTGTTAGGAAGAGTACCACCCATGCTCTGCTTGAAGGAAACCATTATTGGGTTGTGTTTATGTTGTAAGTGTGGCCCATGTTCCTATAAAATGGGATGTAATCATGTAATATGTTTCCTAATGAGTAAATGGCTCAAGAGCCTTGTGAAGGATGATGTGAGCACTCTTAGAGTAGTTGAGAGTTCCTGGAAGTCCCCAACTGTGAGATTCTTGGCCAAATGAGTGCACTGGAATCCCTAATAAATGAATGGGATAGCTTGATGGACTCGGAGTGGTCAAGGGGGTACATTCCTTAGGTTGTATAGGTTGTGGGGAAGAGAGTTGGTGGATCGAAACGTTTGTTGGATTAGAACATAGGTTTTGGGTTGTTGAGAGTGGAGAGTGGAAAACCAAGAGGGCCACACCTTCTTTTGGACTTGTAGCCTCATCTTGGGGATGGCCTGTTGTTGAGATAAAATGAACAGTAGTGCCCATGGCTGGGAGGTTCATCCTTCATACGCAGCTAGTTGGTTAGGTTTTGTAAACATATATGTTTTATATTATGTTATTCAGTTTATTCCATTGTGTAAATGGTTTATGTGAATGTTATGTGTTTTATGTTTTCTTGAACAGTTGCATTCGTGGCTTTTATAAATGTTGTTAAATGCATGTTTAATTATGATCCCGCTACCCCTTGGGTTATTTATATGTATGGGTAAATTTTAAATTTTCATTTCAATAGGCTAAATCATTTTTGTGGTAACGAGACTCGGCTTGGAGGTTGGCTACGTTACAGAATGACCACACAAGGGAGAGCTCAATTAGTAAACAAAATATTGTTGAATAAGGAGAAGAATTGGTCACCACTTAACTTTTTTTAAATGACTTGGGAATTAAAATTAGTAAGCATGCCCCTGCATAAGAAACATGTAAGGAGATATGTAGATTTTAACATTGTATAATATTTTACTGCAAATATATTTTCAATAAAAGAACGAAAAGATACAATGGAAAATACACACATTGCACAGATATTTTTCCCCTGGAAACTCAAACCGAGAAAGCCAACATATTTTATATTCATTCATAGTGATACATTGTTTACAATACAATATACATATAGGATCAAGCGGCATCCAAAACCCTAACCCAATGACCTGGATTAGTCAACAACCCTAATTCCTTAACCAGAAATAGAAAACCATCGGAAAAAACCATGTGTCCAAAAACCGCCCAACAATGGACATGAAAATCGAGGTGACATAAAAAATTAGGCAAAAATGTGACATGTTTCCCGAGAAAAAACATTTCTCGGGGGCACTTCCCCTGAACCCCCGCACAGGGGGGATATCTACCCCCTCAAACCCCCTTGCGTGCCCGACACTATAGATATTTGTGCAAATAATATAACACATACCCAACATTCTCCCACTTGTTGTTTTCTCTTCATACAAAGGGTTACATAGTCAACAATCTAGGGAAGCATTGCCCATGGATAATCTACACTAAGAGAACTTCTCAACGATCAAAGATTTTGTTAATGAATCTACAACATTCTTAAAAGTGTCCACCTTCATCAACAACACTTTATTTTCTTCAACCATGTCTCTCACAAAGTGATATTGAATATCAATATGCTTTGTCTTTGAATGATAAGCTAGGTTATTCACCAGAAAAACTGCACTCGGATTGTCACAATCTATCCTTACAACTTTTTGTACCAACCCAATACCTGAACACAATATTTGTAACCATATTGCTTCCTTGCTTGCATGAGTGGTTTCCATGTATTCAAATTCTATAGTTGAAATTGCCACTACATCCTATCTTTTTCTCATCCAATTGATTGCTCCTCCAAATAGGTTAAACACATACCCACTTGTACATCTCCTACGATCCATATCTCCAGCCCATTCTGCATCCACAAATACATTTATTCCCAACACTCTATCCAATCCTGGTCTTCCTTGGTAGCACAATCCATATCTAGCAGTGCCACGCAAATACCTGAAAACCCTTTTTACTATTGTCCAATACTCCTTCCCTGGTTTTGACATATACCTTCTCAAAACTCCCACTACATGTGCAATGTCTGGTCTAGTACAAACCATTGCATACATCAAACTTCCAACTACACTCGCATATGGAACACAATACATGTCCTCCTCCTCTTCTTGTTTCTTGGGACACTGATCCACAGATAACTTTACACCAACAAGAATAGGGACCTTGACCGGTTTACATTCCTACATATTAAACCTCTGCAATATTGTCTCGACATACTTTCTTTGATTTAACCATAGTTTCCTCTTTTTCCGATCTCTTTTAATTTCCATGCCCAAAATGAAATTTGAAGCACCGAGATCCTTCATGTCAAATTTAGAGGACAACTGATTTTTCACATCCTAGATAATGTCCTTGTTGTTTCCTATCAACAACATGTCATCCACATACAAGACCAAATAAATCAAATGATCACCAATTAATTTAAAATACACACAATGATCCTCTTTGCTTCTTGTGAATCCAAGTGCCAGCATATAAGTATAATTTTTTTTATACCACATCCTTGGTGATTGTTTTAAACCATACATGGACTTTTTCATCTTGCATATTGACTCTGTCTTTCCCTTCACAGCAAATCCTTTTGGTTTCTTCATACATATTTCTTCTTCCATATCCCCATGTAGGAATGTTGTATTCACATCCATCTGTTCTACTTCAAAATCGAATGCATCAACAACAAATAAAAGAAATATTATAGAAGTTAACTTGGCAATAGGAGAAAAAATCTCACCAAAATCAATTCCCTCAACCTGGGAATAACCCTTTGCTACTAACTGATCTTTGTATTTCTCCACTTTTCCTTCTACATTCAGCTTCTTTTAAATACCCATTTGTTTCCAATGAACTTTCTTCCAATCGGCAACTCCACTAGATCCCAAGCCTCATTCTTATCCAAAGTTTCCATTTCTTCAACCATGGCCTTTTTCCAGAGCTTTCCATCCTCTGATTCCACTTCCTCCCTAACAGTTCTAGGATCATCATCAGTAATAGACAAAGCAAAATTTGAATGGAAATCAGATGGATTATACCTTTCCGGTATCCTTCTTTCTCGAATCTATCTCCTCAATACTGGAGTATGAGGATCTTCTTCTTCTGATTCATGTTCTTATGTAGATTCTGATTCATCATCCTTTAAATCAAACTATATTTTCTTTGGTTCTTCCTTACTTGATAGGACTTCATGTTTAACAACATCCTTCATTTCTCTAAACACCACATCTCAATTATACACAACCTTCTTAGTTTCTGGCTTCCAAATCTTATAACCTTTGATACCATCTTTATACCCAATAAAGATACACTTTTCAGCCTTCTTATCTAGATTACTCTTGTTTTCCTTTGGAACATGAACATAGGCCTCACATCCAAATACCTTGAGATGTGTGAGAGAAGGTTTCTTACCAGTCCATACCTCTTATGGAGTCTTGTCATCTAGTGTTGATGAGGGTGATCTTTTGACTAGGTAACATGTAGTACCCACTACCTATGCCCAGAATTCTTTCCCTAACCCAACACCACTGAGCATGCACCTTGCTTTTTCCATCAACATCTTGTTCATCCTTTCTACAAATCCATTCTGCTAAGGTGTATATGGAGTAGTATTATGCCTTGTTATATTGCACTTCTTACATAATTCTTCAAATTCATTCCCCCAAAACTCTTTGTTGTTATATGTCCTAAACACCTTAACTCTTTTCTCTGTTTGATTCTCAACAAGAGCCTTAAAATATTTAAACATCTCAAAGAATTTAAATTTCTTCCTGAGGAAATGTATCCAAGTATTCCTCAAGAATCCATATATAAATGAGACATGGTACACATATTTTCCCAATGATGGAACAGACACAGGTCCAAACACATCATTGTGAACTAGCTGTAAAATTCCTTCTTCCCTCGTTGCACTAGAGAGGAATCTTACCCGATTCTTCTTCCCATATACACAATGATCACAGAAATCAAAATCCAAAGAGTAGTTAGACATACCTTCAACCATACCTTTACCATATAATAGTCGAAGACAATGTAGAAAACACTATATCTAGTCATGTAAATAATATAACACGTACCCAACAAGATCAAACAAATTTTTGGTTTCCCACCTTCCCTGGAATTAGTGGGATGGATTAAATGAAACATCATCCTTCAACATACCCAAAAAATGGGTTTTCCAAGAAAAGTGGCAAGGCAAGAAGGAAGATGCCCAAATGAAACCTTAGGCAAATAACAAGTGAAATGAAAAGAACAAGACTAAAAGGAGGAGCAAGGAAGAGGGAACAAGCACGTAAGGGAGATCTCAATAAGAAGACAAAAATATTTTCAATAAGGAGAAGAGTTTTTCACCACTTAAGTTTTCTGATACGACTTGGTAGATAAAATCCGGAAGCCTTCCCATGCATAATAAACTTGTAAGGAGATTGAATGAATTTTTTGTTTCCCACCTTATTTGGCATGAGTGGAAAGCAGTAAACGAAATGTCATCCTTCCACATACTTAAAAATTGGGGTTGGAAAGAAAAGTGGCAAAGAAAGAAGGTAAAATACCTTGGATAAACAATTATAGGAGGGTCCCATCCATAGTTCTCTTTGTTGGAATAATGAGAGGGGGGAGGGGGGAGGGCATGAATCAATATGAGAACTTTTATCACTTTTAACCACAATATATCAACTTCAATTTAATTAGAAGTATATCATCAATCTATCAATCAACAGTATATCATCAATGTATCATGAGCACATAAACATAAGAAGCATCACATCACATCAAATACACAGTACACCAGAATTTACCTGGAAACTCAAATGGGAGAAAACCACAAAATGATTTCTTATATATCAAAGATTACATTCATTAGAATCACCAACTTCCTGATTCTCTAGATGCAACTGGAAGGAAACTACGACCCCCTATTTACACACTCCAACCTGAAGGAAGCTACAACTCCCTGAATTCTTTGGCTCCAACTAGAAGGAGGCTATAACCCTTTGATTCTCAAGCTCCAAACTGAAGGAAGATCCAACTCCCTATGTTCTCCAGAACCAGCCGGAAGGAGGCTACGTCCTCCTTTACTTGCCCCATCCTGTCACCATGAAATATAAATGTCGACCAACTATCACAACCTATTTACTGTCATTGTCACTGCCACTATCACTGCCATTGTCACTATCCTTGCCATTGCACTGTCACTATCATTGTCACTACCACTATCATTGCCACTGTCACATCAACCTAGAACTTATCAACCTATCATTTTCTATACACCATCAACCTTTAACCTACACCATCAACTTGTGCTATACCAAAACTTGAGCCATATCATCCATCAACTGTGTACCAACATATATGCATCAATCATGAACAATAAGATATACCAACTAAAACATCAATGATAAGTAGCCAATCATGTAGCATATGTCAAACATGAATACAACCTATACCATATACCATAGCATCAATAAAGTATATACCTGTACCATATCATCAATGAAGAACTATTGCATGTCCCTCATGCATATGCCACCATGCATCAAGAGTATACCTCAATCATGAACAATCTTCTCAAATATATGAACCATAAAAACCATACCATATGTTGAAATAGATATACCAGAATACCTTATTCAATCATGTACCCAAGATGTACCTCAATCTTGTGTCAAACCTTCATCAATATGCCAAGTATTCCTCAAACATTCACCACATCATAATCAAGCATAACCTTCACAATGAGTACACTAACATACTAGTACCTTTGTAGTTGACCTAAAACACTGAAATGTTGACCTATAAGCTATCTTATGTCTTCAAGGACCTGGTACTAGCATTTCCCCCAAACCTGTATTGTCCTTGTGGGACTAAGACATCCTGTCACGTAGGGCCTCGTGTGACGAGCACTAAGAAACCCATGGGGGTGACAAGCGGGACACTAGTGGTCTGACCCATAGGGGCCTACCAAACTAGGGTTTCCTTAGAAAAATTTGGTCTCCTCTACAACCTCGAAACTGCCACAGCTCTTTCTTGTCGCTACCTCAAAATTCTTCGTCGCTAACTTGATAAATAGATCACTAGTTCACTAGAAGATGTTCAATAGAATAAGTGAGTGAATGTTTTTTTGAATGGCTCCTTGAGTTGTCTTTATACTTTTTCTAAGTAACCTCTCTCCTTAAAGTTAGGGGCTTCTATACTTTCCTTTTGCAACTTTTTTACCCTTTCATTAAAGACTCGTAACCAACTAGGGGCTTCTTGACCATTCTTTGGGGCTTCTAACTTCACAAGACCATAACTCCTCAACTATGAGGAACTACATGTCATACCACCTATCACCGGAAATGGAACGATAAGGACTATCCATCAATGAGTGAGTTACCTGCATTTACACCATCCTTTGTGACCATATTCCTCATCCAACTTTGGGTCCCATAACCATGTCATCAAGGCTTCTTCAAGGATTGACATCAATGACAACCAATCTTTCAACACTCTTTCTCGATGTCTTAGTTAGTGTGTATCAAACAATGTATTGATTATTGTTGTTTCAATGGATACAATACGTTATAATTATCATTTTTTTCTAGAAAAGTGTCATTTTGTTTCAACAATGTTGATAAACAAATTAATTGTTGGGTTTTCCTCACATTTAATTGATGGTCATTGGTAGGGAAATTTGTGTTCAAGTTTTCACTATGTCTCTACTAAGTAACATGTGTGTTGTAATGTTTTATAAGTGCTATTTTTCAATGACTTATAGGCTTGAAAAAAATTCAACATCATATATGCTTGCCCACACATGTTTGGAAAAAAAATTGGCAATATTTATGTAATTGGTGATTATTTGAAACTAAATAAATTGAAAAAAAAAAGAAATGGTTACATTGCCAATTTTATTTACAATTTTTCCAACCATTTATTAATGAATTGTTTTCAATTCTTTGTGCATTACAAGAGGATTGAAAAAAATCTAGCGGCATTTATTCTTGCCAACACATAGTTGGAAATAAAACTAGAAGCATAAACACTACCAGTTGGTACAATCTAAACAAGAAAATTAAAAAACCAGCAACATAACTATAGACGGATTGAAATTTTAATTAAATAAAAAAATTATAATTTATTTAGAAAAAAATTGCCTAACTCTTGGCTCAAATGCCATGTTGCAGGTTGGGGCGGTAATACTAGATCGAGTTATAGGCTCGGGTGGTAGGTTCTCAAACTTTGGATGGATCTTCAATTTTGGATAGATCTTTCAGAATGGTTGTGGCCTACGAAATGTAGAAAAAGGTCCTTGCAGGCTTGTTTTTTGTTACATATAAAAAAGGGCCAAACCCTTGATTAAGGTTATACCTCAATCGAGGGTTTGTTTAACTCCACCCAATAGATCAATTGAGGTTTTGAAAGCACGCAAAAATAAATCGATCAAGGACGTTGTTATTGCTTGATCAAGGTTTTAAAACCTCGATCAAGGTTGTTTTTTCATTATTTTCACACAGTCCCATGCCAAAAATCAAAACCAAAATTCATGGATTTACCCTAATGCTAGTAAAATTCATGTTTAGATTATCATGATATCACACCAAAAATGAAATAATGCATCAATATACTTCTTTAATATCCAAGATGTCATGTATATATGTCCATCATCAAGGTTGCATTTTAGTTAAGGTTCATTGATTTCAACAATGATATAAGGGATAGGCATTAAGTAGTTACATTGATTTCAACAATGATATAACGATATAACGCAAAAACAACAGTGTGTATTTATTTTGATGATGAATACACTGAAAAATGATTTAGAGAAATTAAGTTATTGCATTGATTTCAACAATGCTATAATGCAACACAATATGGTGCATTGATTTTAGTGATGATAGAGTAAAAAATAATTTAGACCAATCAAGTAGTTGTATTGAATGTTATAATGAAAAACAATAGGGTGCAATGATTTTAGTGATAATACAATGAAAAATAGTTCAATTCATTAATTGAAGAAAATATACTAAGAAAATTGATCTGGCATTGATTTCAACATAGTGCAAATTATCAAGTGAAATGACTTTAACAATAAAATAATGCAAACCAATTTCAAAATACATATTATAATTTTGCAAACTAGATTTTCATTTATAAGTCAGGTCCACCTCTTTGTTTCATTGGGTGTGATTCCTTGGTTATTATTTGCACATTAAAAACATTATAATATTAAGATATATAGAATGCATTAAAACCAAAAGCATGCTATGGAATACAAATAAAATTATGAAGAACATATGCGGTTAGAGAAAGAAACTATTAATACTAAAAAGAAAGATGGAGTATGACCTTCATTGTAATATCTCAATTTAAAGTTTTGAATGCTCTTCGAAATCCATTTCCTTTCTAATATGATCAATATGAAAAAAAAAAAAAATTGATATTGATGACTATGTAATCTATTTTCATTTATTATATGCATCTTATTACTTTCTTACTATTAACCTTGTTAATCATTAAATATTGTTACTTATTATTATTCATGGTAATCATCATGTAACTTTTGAACTTCTTGTATCCTTGTTAATCATTAAATATTGTTACTTATTATTATTCATGGTAATCATCATGTAACTTTTGAACTTCTTGTATGATATTCTTAGATTATAAAGATTATAAATTATAAGTAGCAAATTTTAAAGGGCTAAATTAATCTCAAACATATACATAATGATGATAATCTAAAATTTTGATACAATCATTCACAATTAGAATTTTAACTTTGGATTTATTAACTGTGAAGAAGAATCAAATTCCTAAAAATACAAATTTTCTCAACTTTTACTTTAAAAAAAAACTCTTATAAATTTATTTATTTTTAATATTTAATACATTCAAAATTAAAATAAATCTAACTAAATGTAATAAATTCAATTTCAATAAAAACAAATATTCATTTGATATATTTTAAAGAGTCATATAAAAATATCAAAAAATTGATGTAATAATAATCTTTATAAACAATTTACTTTAGTTTTAAAATTCTTATTCAAATAGAAAATTATTTGTGCAGTAAAACCATGTTTTTTAAATGCAAATATTAAATGTTTCATAATATGGCATATTCTTATCTGAATTATTTGCAAGAGACAAATGCGTTGGGTGTAGTCAATTGGTTACATTTGCTTTCTGTGGTGCCGTGTGGACCTCACTAACTTACATGAACCTTGTTGATCCTTGCAATGTAGACCTGGTTCATAAGCTGTCGATGGACTTGGTTCACACTAGTTGTTGCTGTCTATATTTTATATTTCAAATAATCTCCATATGACAAAACCACTGTTGGACAGACAAAACCACAGGCGTCTCTCTTACCAGGTGCTTTTTTATGGCTGTTCTCCGCTGTTCAAACGAGTGACGAATTGACCGCAGAAAGAATAAAATTTCAAATGCGCTTTCGGTATCAAGCACCATTGCACTCATTTTATGCCTGAAGAAAATTCATTGGGTAATGCCAAACGATAATCTTTCCGAGCAGAAAAACTACAAATTGGACAACTTGAAATTGAAGGAGGAAAATTTTTCTGTTGAGAGCCATATGATGGATAGGTTTAATTCAAGATCTCACACAGTCGGTGCTCATAACTGCCTATAGATGGGATTTTTCTCAGAACCTTATTCAAACACTTCAGCGGATCTGGTTTGTTTAATATACGCCGAAAACTGAGAAAACTCCCATCTATAAGTAGTTCATAACCACCCTCATGAAGTTCGTTGAATTGGTGGAAGCGTGAGGACAAAAACAGCAGGTTTAATATATTTCACAACTTTAAGATATGCCTCTCAAATTCACTAGCTGGGTAAGGAGATCTGTGGCTTCCTTCTGTACCAGATACCTACCCACGCATGAAGAATCTCATAACAGAGCTAAAGAATTTGCGCGAGCTGGGTCAGCGGATGAGCACAAGATCAATGAAATAATCTTCAAACATATGCCAATTATTGGTGCCCATTGACAATGCCATGATCCGTATGGCTGCAGATTATATATTTGATGCAACTTTTGACCAGGTTCCTTGTAGTTATGATGGGTTAGTAAAGTCTGATTCAGTAGTGGGGCTGGAGAAAAATATTTGGAATTTGAAGAGGATTTTTTGCGGTTTGTTGTTTTGCACGATTTGGGCAGGGTTGGCTAAAAAAATATGGCATTGGCCCGAGGCTGCATTCAAGAAATTAAAGACGATTGGGTTTCCATTTAATCAAACCCTTCTGTCTCCGGAAAGGCACTCTGTTCTCTCTTTTTGTTGCCAGGCGGTGGCTGAAAAATCCCAATTTGTTTTTTCGAAAGCTTGGCTCTGAGATGCACTCAGAAGAAGCTTGAAGATGTATAACGTAATTTCATTATTTCATAAATCAATGAGTTGTGAGAATTTGAGATATACCTCTTGTACTTGGGATCCTCGAGGTCTATATCAGAACCAAATCTAAATGAGTATATGCTAATGCATATTCAATGCATTATTTAGTTTCAGTACACATACAGTTAATGGATGACGTCCACGTCTATCGAAACTATAAAATTCACCTTACCACTCTGTGTAACCGAGATGGATGCATCTTCAACTAAAAAAAATAGCAGAAACAGAGCAGCCTTATTGCTTATATATATATATATATATATACACAGATGATGGATTGAAGGTTTGGATCCTTCTGGCATTAGCACTAAACTGGGCCGGGCTCTGTGAAAAATTCTGTTCATGTTTCACCAGGTGTACCAACGGCTTTAATACCTCAGATATGCCACTCAAATCCAACAGATGGATAAGATCTACAAGACGGTGGATCTTGGCCGCCCTTAACCTATGATATGAAGAATCTCATAGGAGAGCTGAAGAGTCTTTGGGAACTGGGCCAGTTGATGAAAGTAAGATGTGTCCAAGCTCACCAATGATCCTTCAACAAATGGGTACAGATGAAATGAGTTTCACCAAAAACCGAGCCGACTCAAACCAACGAGAAAACAATGTGAAAGTAATCAAACGTGAAAGTTTGATGGTAACTTCGCGTTAAGCAAAAGACATGGTCATGATGTAAAGTTAGAAAGAAATCGTGGAGGGTAAGACAGGCTGGAATCATGAAAACATGATGTAAGGTTGGAAAAAAATCGTGTAGGATAAGACAGCAATCATTAAAAACTCATGAAAGAAATCGTGGAGGGTAAGACAGGCTGGAATCATGAAAACACGATGTAATTCATGATGTAAGGTTGGAAAAAATCGTGTAGGATAAGACAGCAATCATTAAAAATTCATGAAAGAAATCGTGGAGGGTAAGACAGGCTGGAATCATGAAAACATGATGTAAGGTTGGAAAAAAATCGTGTAGGATAAGACAGCAATCATTTAAAAACTCATATAATTATATAATTATTGGTAATTATAATAATAATAATTTATTTTTAAGTTCAATGAGACCTTCTTGTTTGTGGGACAAGGGACTCTCTCTACTGGTAAAGTCTATCGAGGTATACATACCTTACCTCTTTTTAGATTTGAACTTGTGATTTTTTTAGGAGGAAACATATGTTCTTAACCATTAGGCTGAACTTGTGACTTCTTAGGAGGAAACACATGTTCTTAACCATTAGGCCCACTCAGGTTGTATTCACTATTTCATTATTGAATTATGATCAGTTTTATCACCTTTTCAAAAATTTCTAAAATTAAAATTAAAATTAAAAACATCTTAAAATAAATAATTATTTATTTTATTAATATAAAAGTTTGATAAAATTTGATAACATAAGTGGAAGGGAGATGCTGAAACAAAACACCAAAGAACACGTGAAATGGCAAAAGGAAAAATGGAGTGAGCAATAAGGAAGAGGAACAACCACACTACAAAGAGGCCTTTAAGAGGACAAAAATTGTTGACTACAGAGAAGCATTGGTCACCACTTAACTTTTTTTTAGACTACTTGGGAGCCAAAATGGTCAAGCCTAGCCAAACACAAAAAAACATGTGAGGAGAACAAATGAAGTTTGGAGTCTCCCACCTTCCTTGACATAGGTGGCATTGAATAAACCACGGGCTCACGTTCATTCATAAAGGGGGTTTTTAAATTATGAAAAATAGAGCCAATATATTGTAGGTATTGAGGGGAGGGATGTAGGGTAGAGGGGGGTTATAGCTATTTGGGGGGCTTTATAGAGGGTTTGTAGTTATTGGGGGGGCTTTATAGCTATTGGGGGGTAAAAAGGGGATATTTGGTAAAAATATGGGATATATAGTAAAAATAGAGTTTTGTTTATTGGAAAAATCTATTAGGAGGGGGGTAAAACAAAAGGATATGGGGAGGTGTTTATCTATATCTAATGAAATTAGGGGTATTCTTTAATATCCCATGAACAAACGCGCTATCTCATATGTTCCTTGAGTGGAGAACCCATGGAATAAACGAATTTCCATCCATCAACATACCAAAAAATTGGGATTGCCAAGGCAAAAAGGCAGATGGCCAAATGAAACATAGGATAGAGAATAAATGAATTGGAAAGAAGAAGAGAAAAGTGAGTAGCAAGGAAGAAGGAGCAACCATGCAAGAGAAAACTACATAAAAGGGAAAAAATATTATCAAATAAGGAGAAGCATTGGTCACCACTTAATTTTGTTTAGACAACTTGGGAGCCAAAATTGGCAAACCCACCACGCACAAGAAACATGTGAGGAGACAAAAACAATTATGGGGTTTCCTACCTTCCTTAGCACATGTGGCATTGAGTAAACAAAAATACATCCATCAATGCAATGAAAACTTGGGGTTGCCAAGGCAAGAAGGTAGATGCACAAATGAAATCCTAGACAAAGAACAAACAAAACGATCAGAGTAAGACCGAAGCAAACAATAAGGAAGAGGAAACAGCCACACTAGGGAGAGATCAATAAGAAGACAAAAACATTGTTGAATAAGTAGAAGCATTACTAACCACTTCACTTTGTTTAGACGACTTGGGTACCAAAACCAACAAGCTCGCCCATGCACAAGAAACATGTTAGGAGATCAATTGAATTTTGTAGTTTCCCATCTTCCTTGACTTGGGTGGCATGGAGTAAATAAAACAACATCCATAAATGTATTGAAAACTAGGGTTTTCCAAGAAAATCACTAAGTCAAGAAGGTAGATGCCCAAACAAAACAC
>SNQJ01S0110263.1:10637-24801 GCA_010110895.2 Picea sitchensis
GGAAGTTACGACTTCCCTCACTGGTTCTGCGGCTCTGGGAACCTCCCTCATTGCAGTACTAGGGATTACGGGTTCCTCTTCATAAACTTCTTCAAGCTGGCATCTTCCAGATTTCTTGAGAGCTCCATCTTCATCAAAGGCCACATCCCTGTTGATCTCAATGTGACGGTGACCTGGTATATAGATTTTGAAGGCCTTGGGCAGAAACAGCAATGGCCAAAGCAGCAATGGCTTATATAGATTCACGCTTGCTTCCTTCCAATCTCGCGACTTCCGAACTTCTGGCTTCTCTATCCTCTGGGCCCACATAGCACAGTTGTCACCAACTAAGGCGATGGCACGTGGTACGCCTAGGAAGGCCCACGTCACCCCAGGCAACGTCATTCGGCCCCACCACATCTACCCTTTCACTTTGAAACTTCGGGTTTCGGAAGTTTGTGCATCAACAGTTTCCCTTTCTCCCGACTGTCCCAGTTCCGAACTCTCCCTAGATCATCGACAGTCCTTATCTCTACCGACACCAACGGTCGAGATCTACTTCGTGATTTCTTGCTTCGGAGGTGTTCACCTCTCTTCACTTCCAATCTTCCGATTTCGCGAATTCTGAAGGGTTCTCGCGACTAACACGTGCACGACTTCACAAGATCAAAGGGTCGAGCTCTCCCCTCAGATCTACAGTGTAGATCTCTTCCAAGACCTCAGAGCTTCAGATTTCAAAAGTTTGTGCCTCAGGGCACCCCGCTTCTCTTGATTTCCGAACTCCGAAAGGCTTCTAGGATAACCCTCCTGCACCTTCTCCAGATCTGACGGTCGTAAAAAGGGTTTCCCCTTCCGAACAGATCTACGGCCCAATACCGCTTCTGTCGTGTTTTTACGATGCCACTACTCCTCCTGAGCTTCGGAACACGGCCAAGGTAACTTCTTGGCACTCATGAAGGTTCTGAGGTTCGAAATTAGTCCCTCTAGACACGATTTCCACTCGAAACCTTGCGTCCAAAGACCACTTATCCGGCCCATCCAAGCTCAGCATTGAAAACCTTCGGCTCTGATACCAATTTGTAACGGCCCCAATTATCACCAGGTCAGGCAACGCTACTACTGCGGAACATTCACATATATACACATATGGCATGCATTGTAATGAATTTTAAACACTTAACACAGAGTTTACTGTTACGATACAGATTGAAGAAAATAGACAGTAAATCATATACGCTCCAGAACACATGATAACATTCAAGCACCAGCAGCATGAACATGCATAAAATACATATAATTTAAGCACAGACTAATGTTTATCTTTTAAGTTGGAGTAACTCCACCAACTACGTGCAGACCTTCCACGAACCTCCCAGCCTTAGATCACGCTGCTCATCACGCTCAACAGTGGGTCACCCCCGAGCTGGGACTAAGCTCCACCCCAGGCAAGAGAATCCTAGACTAGGCTAAGGTTACAGGAAAACTTCACAGTGCAACCGAAAGGATTCTCCCCAGGAGCCTTCTTACGCCCACTACTCACGGACTCTCATTCCCCACATGCATGTTCCACCCGGGAGTATACACCTTCATTGTCACACAGTCCATCGACTGCTTCACCTCCCTTTCTGGGTCTCGGCAACTGGTTGGATCAGGAATTCTCAGAGCTCTGTAGCTGGTGCTGGACTCTCTCTGGGAGAAAACCACTTCCCAACAAACTCCCTCACCTGGAGAGAGCTTCTCACAGACCTGACAACCTGACTCTTCAACCACGGGCCTGACAACCCGCTTCTTCAACCATCTTCGACTCAAATACAACACAGTGAGGATAACAGCAACAGCAACTGGTCAATGCCACTCAGGAAAAACAGAAGGCAGCAACCCAAGAACGGTTCAGGCACGGACTCGGCTCTGCAAGGGCGGATAAGCTTAGTTTGCAACACACACAGGAGACACGGCTCAATCCACGGGTTTGCCACTGGTTTTCAGGGTGCATGACAAGGAATCAACGCAGAGGTCGAACGCAGACTCAAACGGTGCAGACGGAGGATGCGTCCGCTTCTCAGAAAAACATCACGATTTTCTGGTTTCAGAGCTGCGTGAGGGTATGCAGAGATCAGACGCCAACCACACGGTTCAGACAGCGGACCGAAGAATGGGGAACGAACCCCCAACACAGCTGACGCTTCAGCCTTTAACTGCATGCACCCAGGTCAACACTTGTCTTCCTGGAGCTGCATGCGTTCCCTTTTGCACACGTTGCCCCTCCCAAGACTTAGGCTTAAAACATGTCTTTCTCACAACTTTGGAATAATAATAAATTATTATTCTCAAGGACTTAAAACCCTAAGCTTAGCCCCTCTTTCCAACCTTTCAGCCCCCTTTCCCTTACCCACTCTGTGGAAGCTTAGTCCCCCATCACTCTTTCTTCGTGGTCGGTCTGCATGCAACGATGCTTTTATATTTTATTAATGATCTGCATAATTACATATACAAAAACAGGCTCCTGGCCTTTCACACTTAGGCTCTCCGACCCAATAAACACATAAGCCCACCAGCTTATCAACACTCGGCTCACTAGCCTACAAAACATGTTTACAATTCATAAATACAACAGGGGCTCATCCTTCAAGATATTACAGGTGACAACTTTTGGATATCCTCGCAAGGGTGTCATGATGTTGCTTGCATGATAGCTCATCTTCTCCAAATCCAAACATAGTTTCTTTTAATCTCCACGAGATGTATGATCGAGCTAGTTGTGGTATAGCTCACCTTCACCCCCGACTCCTCAGATGACAAATGCTATGGATGGTACAGTATGGTTTCAATATGTCTCACTTTTACATTCCATATATCAATGTTCATTTGGATGTGATGATATAACTTCTTATCTTGTTGTAAAGTAGTAAACACCTAACGATGTCTAGTAGCACTTCATAACATTACACGGTTTTATTACTTGCCGCATAGTATCTTGGGGAACATGTTTTCTATTAGAATTGTGTCATTTCTCGAGTTAACTTGTACTACTAGGTGCTTAGCTTAGATAGTGTTATCCACAACCCAGTGATGCTAGCCATTTTCCACCTTCCCTATATCATTCATTCCATCCATGCAAAGAATTGTATCCTGACCATGCATGATTTCTCAAAGGTCAAAAGAAAAGGTCAAAATGACAAAGCCTGAATCAATAAAGCCAATAAGGCTAAGAGATGAAGAGCTAAAGTCAAAAGCCATAATATGAAGCTTGAGCAATGCCCCCTCTCTATGAGGCCAATGCCCCTAGTCCCTAGTTTGTCTATGAATATCTAAATAGAAGAGACTTGTTCAATAAACTGAACATTTAAAGAAAAAGGCGCAAGGCCCAAGGGGGGTAGTAAGAAACAATGTCAAGGAGAAGTAACTCAATGCTAAGCTCCCTCTTGAAGGCTATTATGCATAAAATCCTAGCTCATGAAAGATAGATGAATGAATAAATGAACAAAAGTACCTAAGCATGTATAAGACTTTGAGGGTCATCACATGAACTTAGTTCCCCTTCTCTTTCATCATTATTATCCATCTTTTCCTATCTTTCACATAGGTACTTAGGAAATATGGGTTGTCCTAGGACTTGATGCATGTATAAAGGCTAATATTTATCCCCTTGGTAAAACTTAGGCAAGTATTAAAACTAAACCTTGTTTGTTATGTTGTGTTAAAAGATGTCACCAAGTGCTACCAATTAATGGCTTGTTAAGAAGTTAGACCCATCACTTTAAGTGGGTATTTTGAATTGGGATACGTGTACCATGCCTCGAGATCCATGATGCTACATTCGGATCTGTGACAATGCATCAACCCATGATGGGGATGCCATGTCATCACACATGCTGCATGGACCACTCACATTCAACCTCCTTACTTAATTGGACGTTGCATTCACACTCATGCATTATTCTCCCTCCTTGGACAACATGGGAGCATTTAATGCATTGGAGGGGTTGGTTACAGGGTACAGAGGTAGTTACACATGGTTACTTGGACCCTATGATGATGTGGCACTCTTATTAAATAATTACTTGGACAGGTGCCTCCAATGTTGACTTTTCTACTTGAACAACTCACACATGTGAGATTGACGTCATCAATTGCAAGTTTACTACAGCATGTCTAGAACACTCCTTTGTTTGAGGGAGTTTGTTGGAGAATGTTGGAGATCCTTGCACCCTAGTTGACTCATCTTTTCCTCTTTTGATGGGACGTTGGTGATGTTTTTGAGAGGCGCACCCCTTCTTGTCTCTCTCTATCCCACATGTGTGGCTTTATCTTTGTATTTGGACTTCTTCTAGAAGCTTGTTTCACTTTTGGAGCATATTATGGGATGTATCATGTCATTTGTTGTATTTTCCCATGGTTTTGACTGGGCTAGTAGTTTTGGAGCTCATGCTATTGAACTAACACATGGTATTGTATTGTATTTCAGGAGGATCTTCACCTATAAAAGGATTAGATTGTATTGTATGGTATTGTATTGTATTTGTATGGTATTGTATTGTATTAGATAAGCACTTTGCAGGGTCTGCTGGAAGAAAAAAACTACTACAAGGCCAAAGAAGGGTGAAATGCTCCAGTTGGAAGGGTTCTCAACATAAGTTTTCTAACCTTCCCCCTCTGATCATTGAAGTTATTGTTCACGCATTAAGGTAGGACGTCCAAGGGATCTGTCCTTTTTCTTGGCCAACCTTCAAGTTCACCTTGATAGTACTGGGAAAGGCTTCTCCACGGACCGATCCTCCCATCCAACCTTGAAGGGGACCTTCTAACCCTAGGTAACGCTATCCTTCGAGTATCGTCAATATTACTTCATCCTAAACCCTAGACCTCACTTGTATTTGTCATAGTGACCCCATAGTCCTCCAAAGGCATTGGTCTTTCATTGTCTTAAACCACCAAAAACCCAAATCAATATCTTCCTTTTCCTTTTTGTTTCAACGAAAGGGTTTCACCGTGCTTCACTTCAATACTAGATCGTTCTGAGCTTAATCAATATATCGTGACTACAACATCTGAAGGTTTTATATCATCATGCAGACTCTTCACTAAACTGTTAAACTTAGTGTTGAACTCTTCCACAGTTTCATTCTCTTTCTTATGGCTAGAAGTGAAGGAAGCTAACTAAAACCTATGTTCCTTCTGATCACCCCATCTCTTCCTAAATTCATCCAATATTGAATCAAGGGCACTAAACTTAGCTGGATCAAAATATGTAAACCATTCAGCAGCATCACCTTCTAGTGAATACACAAATAGGGTCATCTTTACATCTTCTTTGTTATGACCCCGACAATACCTCTCAACACACATCTGGAAGTTCAAGATGTGAGACTTTGCATTGATTGCATTGTTTCCCTGAAACGTAGGTAACTTGTCTATGGCTTTCTCAGGGAATTGGTGTGGAGCACCTTGGATTGCTACAAAGTTCAAAGGCCTCAAAAACACACTCATGGTTGTGTTAGGAGTATTAGTGGGTGTATTAACAGTTGGTTGATTATTAGTTTGGAACAAGAATTGGATATCAATGAGTGCTTCTTCTCTAAGACTTTCAAGTAGTCTCCTAGGGGCAAGGCGATTTATCCTCCTATAAACCTTTTCGAGTTCCGGAAAAGAGTAAATAAAACCTTGTGCAACGCTCCTAGTAATGTACCTGACAGATCTGTTCAATGGAGTCGCCACTTGGAAAAGAATCACACGAAATCAACCAATACAAGTTCAAAGAATTTTATGGACTAAAGGATTTTACTGTTTAGTCTTAAAGAATAAGTTAACTCGTTTTGACCAAGGATAAATGACTTATCCCCGGCAACGACGCCAAAGATGTTGTCGTCCTTATACACACTTGCAAACGTGAGCTAAGTCCTGCTCACTCAGTGTGTCCTTGGAGGCACAATGCCTAGGTTCAAAGTCCACATTGTCACTTTGACTTGAACCTCTTTCGTCTAGGCTAACGCCTAGGGAAGCCAAGGGGAGTAGACCCTAGTTACAAGATGAGATTTAGAGTTTAATGTTCTAGCCTCTAGGAGTTGGTTTTAATTAGTTAAATGGTCAAGGGGAATCTAGCCTATGATGTTAAGCAGCAAATGTAGGATGCAACAATTAAGTATGACAGTCAAGACCGTTTCCTAGGGAAACTAAGACTAGTGCCTAAGATTGGGCAAAGGGTCAACTAAGTTAAAGATGGATTCATTACAAAAGAATTACTAGTTTACAAAGCTACAATAACATAGATAAAACTAGATACAAAAGAATATGTGAGATATAAAAAGCTAAACTAGACTAGATACAAGATATACAGAAAGAATGTCTAAGATATACAGATTTAGACTAAGTTAGATACAATAAATACAAGATACACACTGTACTAACAAATTGCTTGAAATGTGCAGGAAAAGACGACAACCAAGATGATACACACATCAACACATCAAGCCAAGCATGCTCACAATTGATCTTGCTCTATTGGACTGCTTATCAATGGCATAAGTACGCAAATCACTCAAGACCCAGTCAAGAGAATGCCACCAAGTGGATGCGCACTTCTTGAAGGATCACACCATAAATACAAGATAGATGAAAGCTTGAAAATATAAAGTATTCCAGATAAGAGATATAACCACTTAGACAATTATTCTACAACACATAAAGGACTTGCAGTGAATATAAATATGAGATTTGTATGCTTGCGAGTGTGAAATGTAAATTCCTAGTGTTGTAGACCAAGGATTAAGTTAAGTGATTAAGTGAGAATTATTTTAATCCTATCTAAGTGTCAACCCAAAAATTTTCTCCCCCAGTTACCAAGTGACTACTGGATGCTCAAAAAGTTAGGAAACAAGACCCACCCTAGCTTCACAGGTCAGTCCTAAGATAAGAGTACTCCCGGAAAGGACACCACGCGTCGTGAGACCATCCACGACCTAGCACCTTTCGTTGCCTTCCTCTGACCCCATTTTCAATGGTGAAGATGGTTGGTAATGGTGTCCTATTAAGTCTAATAAATTAATTATTAAACCTATGAGCTAAGTTTTGTAGTGTATTTGAGTGCTTGTAGCTTGCTCAAAAATGTCGAAATTGAAAATTGAAAATTGTTAAGGCTGAAGCCTTTAAATGACAAGATTGCAAAGTGAATTCTTTAAATGATATTATTGCATGTGAAACCAAAGAAATAACTTGCGGAATGTAAATGACGATTATCTTTAGAATTTTAAGAAACCCGAGTTTGCATGCATGTGTAGTAATTAAATACTGAAAAAAGGTAAATGACTTGCATGCAAATTAAAGACGGAAGCAAAGATCGACTATGCCTCCACGGGCTCTAGGCTAGCATTTAGATGTGTATGATCTACTCTAGATAATTTTAAGTTTAAGCATGCATGTAGATATTACAACTAATTAGCTAAACTAGAAAGCAAAGACAGAAAGGAAATCTAACTAAATCATTCAAAGTAAAGACTGAAATAAAAGAATGCAAGCCACATGGGTACACTCCTTTAGGCTTGCTTACAACGTTTTGGATTGAAGAAGGAGAAGAAAAACGTTACCACTTTTGAAAGGAGGTATTTGGATGTGTGTTGCGCTTGAATTTGGGCAGCATGTGCCCTTGACCTGGCGAGAACCTGCAAAAATCAGCAAGCTATTGGTTGCTAATTTGTGTTGCAACACACTCAAACAAAGTTATGAAATTCTTGTTTTTCAACAGAAATTCCGCACATGTAAAAGCTAGAAAATTAAATGATTTTATTGACCTATCTATGATTGTTAATCACTAAAATCTGAAGTGAATGAATGGCAGAAAATGAAATGGAAATCGAAAAGATTTTTAAGTTTATATGAGCAGTGAAGGTAAATTCTTGCTTGAACTTATCCCAAAGATGCTCTTGTGGCAACCTGCAAACCTTCAACCAAATGTAAGATGAAACAATGGATAATATCTTGCATGCACTAACAATATAACATAGTTTATATTATGAGCATATACAAAACATATTAGATGAGCAACTATACTATTGCTTCACCTAGCCTAGTAAACTAATTTACCAAAGCATCTATTGAACAAATTCACAAAAGATTCAAGAATGATTTCACCTCACAATAGACAAGAATGCCAAGACCAAGTCCCGAATTCCATGATTCATCCAAAGCTCTTTTTATTTCCAAACGGAAGAGGTTGTAGCAACAAAGTTGCTCCAAGCTCTTCAAGAACAAAACCAGTGAAGCAAATGTGAACAATAATGTGAGAGAGAGAGAGAGTGAGATGGTGAGAAAATAGTAGCATATCAATATTGTAAAGAATGGTAATCAATGATGGAGTGAGAGGTCTCTTAAATAGCTTGAGAAGCTAAGGAGAACCCTCTTGGATCTTCAACACTTGTCAAAATCCAAGCTCAAGTGACAATTCAAGTGAAGGTGGCGTGAGCTTTTAGGGTTGAGGAGAGTTTGGTATGTGAGGTGAGTGGATGGGTGAAGTGGCATCACAAAGGAGGCGCATTGGTTGAAGGAGGAGGCCCACTCCAAGCTTGAAAGAAAACTTCCATTTTTAATGGATGTTTCCACTTTACTACAAGAGAGGGGACACACTTGCTAAGAGGGACGTAAGATTTAAGAGGAAAAGCGTGAGGGATGAGGAAGGAAAGCGCATGCTTTGAGGGAAAGCATGAGCTTTCATGAGGGCGTATGGGAGGAGTGACAGTGACACACACTTGGATGATGTGGAGAGGCAAGGAGGAAGGGTGCACCTCATGAGAGGGGCCCATAACCCATTATTAAATGAGTTACCAATTAAATGCATTGAGTGGGGACGCATTCCCTCAAAAGGGGCACAAATCCCAAGGTGGGAATAATTAAAGAATGAGTTATTAAGTCGAAAAAGGTTAGGAAAGGGTATCGATAGGTTAGGTGGGGTCTCTCTTATTAATTGTCACCTTTACTTCACCTTAATTGACCATTTATTACAAAATTAGATAGTTTCCCATGTCTTGGGTTTAGCAATTAAAATTGTTTTTATCTGACTAAGACTCCTATGTGGACAAAACCTTAACAAAACTTGTCCGACTGAGTTGAAACTTGGTCCAAGGGTGTAGGGGGTCTCATTCCATTTCTTTTGAGTACAAATACCCCTACCAAAAGCCCAGGGACCTAGCTTTTACATTATTTCATCATAATTAATTAATTTAATTCCCAACCTTAGGAAAAATTTATTAATTAAAAAAAACCTATCTAGACTCGACTAAAAATCACGAAACTTTTTGTGGCGTCTTACAAGGTCATTTACATCATTCCTAAACACTAGCTACCAGAGAATGACTTCATTAGAACGTCTTTCACCACTTTGGAGGATTTTTTTGCTAGTGGGAGTGAAAAATTCAAGAGAAAATAATAAGGCTGGTTAGGCCAGATTAAGATCCTGAGGATAAAAAACACTCAGTGAAAGGAACTATCCTAATGAAGAAATCATAAGGCAACTGACCTAACTATGATCCATGTAGACCTATTACATTATAAACCCATGCAGGGGTGCGGAAATCCCGCTTACAAAACTGTGTGCTGGAGCAAAAAATGCCCTGTAGAACCAAAAAGTCTTCGACTTATTCGCATCTATTGATGTATATCTTCATGGTACATGGAGTTGACCCCCTACTTGAATAAGCGGTCAACAAACTGATATACCTCTCATCTTCCTCACCTATTCGCTGCATAACCCTATGTCTAGAAAAGAGGGTCGCCCTCTTGCTTATATAGGAGTGGAGAGGTAGAGAGGAGGGGGCTCGAATAAGAGGCATGAGTGCATGCTTTTACAACTGAACTTAACTCAGCAACCAAATTTAGAACTGAACTTTAACACTTCAGTTAGGAACTCGCCCTTGACATGATATGCATGAGAACTCCTTAGCATGCACATCACATGCATGCAATGCATGTCATGCATGAAACATGCAACTAGACATGCATGCAACATGCGACATGCGACAAACTTGACAACTTTTACTTTGACATATACATGCAACTTTGACTTTTTACAATTTCACTCTTTACAAGGCAATTCGAATTTCTTCATGGTGGAAGGTGTTACACGTGCCAATGCACTAGATCAATACATTTACATCATTTGCAATATCAGGAAGATTGTTTGTTTCGAGATCATAGGAATTTTATTTTCAACCTAACTTTTGCTCATGGCTCACAAGGCTTGACTAGGCTCACAAAGGTTGTACGTTCCCCCTGACTTTTGCACTAGTCTATCTATGCTCACAGAGGTTGTACGTTCCCCCTGACTTTTGCACCAGACTATCTATCCTCACAGCAGCTATACGGTCCGCCTGACTTTTGCATTAGACTTACATCTTGACTTTTGTCTTAGACTTACAAGGCTTCTACCTTTGCCTTGGCTTGACTCACAAGATCATATAACATCTCGTTCGTCCTGACTTTTGGTTTCACTCACAGAGGTTGTATGTTCCCCCTGGCTTTTGTCAATACCTCACAACACTGGTTGATTCTCCAAATCTCATTGCTAGGGCATCGATGTTGCCAAATTTAACAAGCTTGCCTATATGTTGCCCAACGCTCTCCCTCACAAGGAAGGAGTTTCCCTTGGTGAGAGTTTGAGGGGTAACAAGACATAATTCTTGCTCCTTCAACACATGAAATTATAACTGAATCTCTCGATGTTGAACACGTAAATACTAAAGATTTAAAATAATTTCTCTATAGATAAGTGTTGATTAAAGTGAAATATTCTAGAGCATGGTCAATCCTTAATTGAAGCCCTTTATCTAAACATTTTTACGGTTTTTTCCAAGCAGAATTTTTTCTAAAGTCATATGTTGAACAATCGAAAAGATGTAAAACAGAAATTTTAAGGGTTGTTTCATGAGGGTCACTTTGTGAAAGTTAAGTTAGTGTTTGTTCACTGGATTATAATTTGATCACTTGGAACTCTGGAAGACATTTAGAGCCTCATAGTTTATTTATTTTGTCTTAGAACTTTAATTATATGTAGTACAGATTTATAGTTTATGTAACTCGATTTGATTTTGCCTATTTGTACTGTTATCCCCTAGCCTAGGGATAACTAAGGAGATTATGTCTCGAGGCCCACAGGTCCTAGACATGCAGTACCGAGAGGCATATTGACTTGAGCATGGCCCTAGAGGGCCCATCTTTCTTCTTCAACGCCTCCACCTTGTCAACAGCAGTAGCATCCATCCCATCGGCATGGTCCTTCAGCAGCAGTGGATCTTGCTCCATGAGGTAATGAGTCCGAGAATCATGGTATGTGTCACTTTGATTCTCAAAACATTTGAATATGTGCATTTAATTCTTTTTTACTTTTGACGTGTGCTTGGACCTTATGCCTTTCCACTTGTCCACACCTGGGGGGAATGACAGGATGCCCTAGCAAGTTGGTTCCCATAGGGTTTGAGCTGCCACTGGGTGGGTTCATGAAACGTCATCGTCCGTTCCCACCATACTTACCACTTTTCATTTTTTATCCTCTCATCCATCCCATACACTGGTTCGGGCATTGGGTTTTCCAAGCTAGCAAAGGGTTGTACATTACCTTATGGGAAGAAGGGGTTGAAGGCCCAGAGGGTAAAAGTAGTTGGCAAAAGATAAAAGCCAAAAGAACAAAACCTTTAGATGCTTCGCCCAGGGATCCCCGAGAAAGCAATAAAAGGCTTCTCAGCAAAAAACGGAGGGACCCATAAAATAATAAAATCAATACCTAGTTGGAGGATAGGGGGTCTCATCACGAGCTAGCCTATTAGGTCCATGAGCATCTAGCGATATGACACTACCATTCAATTGGTCACCACTCCAAGGTAGTGGCCCTTGGTGGCATAGCCAAGAGAAAGGGGGCCTAACTATGAGCCAGCCTTCTCATCTCCATGAAATGCTTGTGGGTAACATTGTCACCACTGGTCACCACGACAGGGCAGTGTCCCCTAACTAGTGTTAAGGTTTAAGCTATTATTAGGTTTCTTTTCAATTTACTAGATAACCATAGCATAGATAGGATCACTGAGAGAAACACAATCACAAGATACACAACATTTATACTGGGAAAACCTCATGGGGGAGAAAACCTAGCAAAAACTTCCTTAATATAGATAGCCAATACAATGCCAAGACAATAAACCAAACACTAGAGAATATCCAACATTGAGCAATGCGCCTCTCTCTCTTCCTTCTTCTCCAACTGCACCTACCAAACATGCGCTCTGGCTGATCAAATGAGTGATTGAACAAATAAGGCGTTGACTTCCTTTATTTATACAAATTGGCAGGTGTTTAAAAGGTGTCTCTTCACTGGGCAAGGTCAACTTGTCTTCTGGGTAGTTAAAACCACTTTAAATTGCCTGGGGCCGACTTCTCAATTTGCATAATATATTTAGGGTTTGACCAATCCGCAAAAGGGGATTTGGTCAATTGCAATGCCCGACATGATCTATCCACAAAAGGAGATTCATCTAATGAATAATAAATCAATAATAAATAGAATACTCTTTGCAGTTACAATATTTCAACACTCCCCCTTAACAAGAAGGGTATTCTACAACAACTCAATACAACATCATCAGGAGAGAGAGGGAAGCAACATCAACAGCATTTGGAATAGTGACTACAATATCTATAAATCATTGAAGTTTTTCTTATCATCAATATCATCATTCCCAGCAGGGAGCTGGAATGGCATCATCATCATCTTCCTCAACATGGATTAGTATAACACTAATACATCATCATCAATAACAGCACAAGGTTGATACAACATCAACAACAGCAATATCACAGCACAAAGGTTGGTGTATCAACAATAACAACAGCATCACAGCATGAAGGCCGGAGTATCATCAACAACAAAAGCATCACAGCACGAAGGCTGGAGTATCATCAACAATAACAACATCATAGCACGAAGGCTAGAGTATTATAACATTAGCAATATGATGGAAATCTTCAGCACGAAGCAGGCATCTCAACAACATTAGCACAAGGTTGGCATCAACAACATCAGCACGAAGCTGGAAATCTTCAACACAAGGTTGGCATCAACAACATCAACACGAAGCTGGAAATCTTCAGCACGAGGCTGGCATCAACAACATTTTGTGGTACTCTGACAGATCCAAACGATCTTCCCAGGAATCAAAAAGATTCCCTAGGATATGAAATCCTAATGGAGCTACCACGTGGTACTCCAACTGACCCAAAGGATCTGCCCAGGAATCATAAGATTCCCTAGGAAATAAAATCCTAGCGGAGCTACCACTACTGATCAGGATACCATAGTATCATCCGCACCACTCCCCCTTTCGAGGGAGGTCTTTTCGAACTGTAACAAGCTTGTCTCAAAAGTGCTCAAACTTTACACGAGACAAGGGCTTGGTCAACACATCTGCAACCTGTTCATTTGTGACAACACATTGGAGCTTTAAAGCTCCCCTCTGCATCATATCATGAATGAAGTGATACCGGATCTCTATGTGCTTTGACTCATCATGGAACACATTTCCATAACTCTAGTTATCACATAGGATCACAGTAGCTTCCATCTCCAAATCAAATAGATCTGTCAACAACATCCAAAGCCATATGGCTTCACAACTGGTGAAACATGCAACAATGTATTTCGCTTTTGTCGTGTTGGGAGCAATGCTGGAATGCTTCCTACTCTGCCATGAGATCATGGCTAACCCCAAACTGAAACAACATCCTGAGGTGCTCTTTCTGTCAGAGACACTTCCAGCTCAATCTAAATCGGTATAACCACTCAGTCTGAAATCATGATCTCCATTATAACTGAGACAACAATCTAATGCACCCTTAAGGTACCTCATCACATGTTTTGCAGCAACGAGGTGAACACGTCTGGGCTCTACCAGAAATTGACTCAAGGTCTTCACAGCAAAACATATATCTGGCCTGGTGTTCGTCACATACATCAATGATCCAATGATTTGTCTATACAACATAGCATCAATCAATTATGACGAAGTGTCAACCAGGAGCTTCAACTTTGTTCCTGTTATCCCCGATATCTAGGGATAACTAGGAGATCATGTCTCGAGGCCCACATGGTCCTAGACATGGAGTACCAAGAGCATGAGCGACCTGAACATGGTCCTGGAGGACCCTTCTTTTC